>WNWK01003449.1:0-70000 GCA_009830355.1 Cherax destructor | reverse complement strand
TTTTAGTTCCGCCCACATTTCCCTCTTTTCTAAAACAATCACGTGACAAACCACGTCGTACACTTTCGTATGACGTAGTTGTGAATGATCTGCTCTCCTGATTGGCTACTGAATGATCCCATTTCTCACCTGATTGGCAAGGTGTGTGTGTTTAGTGGATAGTTTCCCACAAAGCTAATCTGAATGTAGGTGGCAGAAATCTGAAACTGATTGGTGGAAATCTGACACTGGATGACAAATCTGAAAGTGATTGGCAGAAATCTGACCCTGAATGACAGAAATCTGAAACTTATTGGCAGAAATCTGAAAGTGACTGGCAGAAATATGACCCTGAATGACAGAAATCTGAAACTTATTGGCAGAAATATGACCTCGAATGACGGAAATCTGAAACTTATTGAAAGAAATCTGAGCCTGACTGAAATTTGAATCTGACTGACCGAAATCAGAATCTGACAGATTGAAATCTGAGCCTGACTGACTGAAATCAGAATCTGACAGACTGAAATCTGAGCCAGACTGACTGAAATCAGAATCTGACTGACTGAAATCGGAATTGAAATGGCAGATGCATGTCTGCTCCCCAGATTAAATTAGTTGCATATACTGATACGTGGAGACTTTAAAATCCTTTAAATCGGGAGGATGGGGACTTTACTTTCAGATGTTTTGCTAAATCGTGCTTTATGAAGTCATTGATAAAGCCACACTGTGGGTGATAAAGCCACACTGTGGGTGATAAAGCCACACTGTGGGTGATAAAGCCACACTGTGGGTGAGAAAGCCACACTGTGGGTGATAAAGCCACACTGTGGGTGATAAAGCCACACTGTAGGTGATAAAGCCACACTGTAGGTGATAAAGCCACACTGTGGGTGATAAAGCCACACTGTGGGTGATAAAGCCACACTGTGGGTGATAAAGCCACACTGTGGGTGATAAAGCCACACTGTGGGTGATAAAGCCACACTGTGGGTGAGAAAGCCACACTATGGGTGAAAAAGTCACACTGTGGGTGATAAAGCCACACTGTGGGTGATAAAGCCACACTGTAGGTGATAAAGCCACACTGTGGGTGATAAAGCCACACTGTGGGTGATAAAGCCACACTGTGGGTGATAAAGCCACACTGTGGGTGAGAAAGCCACACTGTGGGTGATAAAGCCACACTGTGGGTGATAAAGCCACACTGTAGGTGATAAAGCCACACTGTAGGTGATAAAGCCACACTGTGGGTGATAAAGCCACACTGTGGGTGATAAAGCCACACTGTGGGTGATAAAGCCACACTGTGGGTGATAAAGCCACACTGTGGGTGATAAAGCCACACTGTGGGTGAGAAAGCCACACTGTGGGTGATAAAGCCACACTGTAGGTGATAAAGCCACACTATAGGTGATAAAGCCACACTGTGGGTGATAAAGCCACACTGTAGGTGATAAAGCCACACTGTGGGTGATAAAGCCACACTGTGGGTGATAGAGCCACACTGTGGGTGAGAAAGCCACACTGTGGGTGAGAAAGCCACACTATGGGTGATAAAGCCACACTGTGGGTGATAAAGCCACACTGTGGGTGATAAAGCCACACTGAGGCTGTTTACATGAACTGACCTAGTTAGTTCTAGAGAGAAAGAGAGAGAGAGGAGAGAGAGAGAGAGAAGAGAGAGAGAGAGAGAGAGAGAGAGAAGAGAGAAGAGAGAGGGTAGGGACTGATTACCAAACATACAACTGGTAAAGGGGAGACAGACTGCCAGAGGACAGAAGGACGAGGGTGACCCCCTTTTTTACATACATATGTATTTTTTTTCAAAGAGAGGGGAGAGAGGGGTGAGTGAGGGGAGTGAGAGGGTCGCAGGTGTTTCTGGTCGTGGAATTCTCTTTAATGAAGCAAGAGCTCAACACATGTTACAGGTGTGTTGGAAACCTCATAACACAGGGGTTACAAAATGTACCAGTTACTATATATATATATATATAGAGAGAATGGAACGAGACAGAGTGACTTCGAGTGTATAAATCTGTAGTGGAGGAAGGCGGGGTAGGGTCGGCCTAGGAAAGGTTGGAGGAGGGTAAGGAAGTTTTGTGTGCGAGGGCTTGGACTTCCAGCAAGCATGTGTGACGTATTTGATAGGAGTGAATGGAGGCATATGGTTTTAATACTTGACGTGCTGTTGGAGTGTGAGCAAAGTAACATTTATGAAGGATTCAGGGAAACGGCAGGCCGGACTTGAGTTCTGGAGATGGAAGTACATGCCGGCACTCTGAAGGAGGGTGTTAATGTTGCAGTTTTATAACTGTAGTGTAAAGCACCCTTCTGCAAGACAGTGATGGAGTGAATGATGATGAAAGTTTTTTTCGGCCACCCTGCCTTGGTGGAATCGCGATGTGTTAAAAAAAAAAAAAATATATATATATATATATATATATATATATATATATATATATATATATATATATAATAGTTAATTAATAACATAATAATATATAATAATAATAATAACAGTAATAATACTAATAATAATAACAACAAGCAACAACAATAATAATAATAATAATAATAGTATAATAATAATAATAATAATAATAATAATAATAATAATAATAATAATAATAATAATAATAATAGTAATAATAATAACAATAACAATAATAATAATAATAATAATAATAATAATAATAATAATAATAATAGTAATAACAATAATAATTATAATAATCATCATCATAACAGTGTAGTGGCAGCTGGTGGGAACGAGGGTCTGGCACAAGTACAGTCTTCCCTCTTATCTCCCCTTCCCCTTTACCCCTTACCTTACCCCTTACTTCCCCCTCTCTTTCCCCCTCTCATCCTCCCCTCGTCCCCCTCCCCCCGGATGTGACGTCACAAAGGGGGGGGTTGCCAGCTTGAGTGTGTTTCATTTTTCTTGGTTCTGTGTTTGTCGTGTTTGTTTATTTGTTTTGTTTGTTTTTGTTTGTCTTTTTGTCATGGGTATTTTTTTTGTTTATTGTTGATTTTTTGTTTGTTGTAGATTTTTTTGTTTATTGTTCCTTTTTTCTTTGCTGTTGATTTCTTTGTTTACTGTTGACCTTTTTTGGGCAGCAATATAATCGTGAAATGAAGATGAGGTGGTCAGTCCCTCAGTCTTGGAGATATGAGGTGGTCAGTCCCTCAGTCTTGGAGATATGAGGTGATCAGTCCCTCAGTCTTGGAGATATGAGGTGATCAGTCCTTCAGTCTTGGAGATATGAGGTGGTCAGTCCCTCAGTCTTGGAGATATGAGGTGGTCAGTCCCTCAGTCTTGGAGATATGAGGTGGTCAGTCCCTCAGTCTTGGAGATATGAGGGAGTCAGTCCCTCAGTCTTGGAGATATGAGGTGGTCAGTCCCTCAGTCTTGGAGATATGAGGGTCAGTCCCTCAGTCTTGGAGATATGAGGAGTCAGTCTCTCAGTCTTGGATATATGAGGTTGTCAGTCCCTCAGTCTTGGAGATATGAGGTGGTCAGTCCCTCAGTCTTGGAGATATGAGGTGGTCAGTCCCTCAGTCTTGGAGATATGAGGTGGTCAGTCCCTCAGTCTTGGAGATATGAGGTGGTCAGTCCCTCAGTCTTGGAGATATGAGGTGGTCAGTCCTCAGTCTTGGAGATATGAGGTAGTCAGTCCCTCAGTCTTGGAGATATGAGGTGGTCAGTCCCTCAGTCTTGGAGATATGAGGTGGTCAGTCCCTCAGTCTTGGAGATATGAGGTGGTCAGTCCTTCAGTCTTGGAGATATGAGGTGGTCAGTCCCTCAGTCTTGGAGATATGAGGTGGTCAGTCCCTCAGTCTTGGAGATATGAGGTGGTCAGTCCCTCAGTCTTGGAGATATGAGGTGGTCAGTCCCTCAGTCTTGGAGATATGAGTGGTCAGTCCCTCAGTCTTGGAGATATGAGGTGGTCAGTCCCTCAGTCTTGGAGATATGAGGTGGTCAGTCCCTCAGTTTGGAGATATGAGGTGGTCAGTCCTCAGTCTTGGAGATATGAGGTGGTCAGTCCTCAAGTCTTGGAGATATGAGGTGGTCAGTCCTCAGTCTTGAGATGAGGTGGTCAGTCCTCAGTTTGGAGATATGAGGTGGTCAGTCCCTCAGTCTTGGAGATATGGGTGGTCAGTCCCTCAGTCTTGGAGATATGAGGTTCAGTCCCTCAGTCTTGGAGATATGAGGTGGTCAGTCCCTCAGTCTTGGAGATATGAGGTGGTCAGTCCCTCAGTCTTGGAGATATGAGGTGGTCAGTCCTCAGTCTTGGAGATATGAGGTGGTCAGTCCCTCAGTCTTGGAGATATGAGGTGGTCAGTCCTCAGTCTTGGAGATATGAGGTGGTCAGTCCCTCAGTCTTGGAGATATGAGGTGGTCAGTCCTCAGTCTTGGAGATATGAGGTTAGTCTCAGTTTTTGTTATCCTCAGTCTTGGAGATATGAGGTGGTCAGTCCTCAGTCTTGGAGTATGAGGTGTCAGTCCCTCAGTCTTGGAGATATGAGGTGGTCAGTCCCTCAGTCTTGGAGATATGAGGTGGTCAGTCCCTCAGTCTTGGAGATATGAGGTGGTCAGTCCCTCAGTCTTGGAGATATGAGGTGGTCAGTCCCTCAGTCTTGGAGATATGAGGTGGTCAGTCCCTCAGTCTTGGAGATATGAGGTGATCAGTCCCTCAGTCTTGGAGATATGAGTGGTCAGTCCTCAGTCTTGGAGATATGAGGTGGTCAGTCCCTCAGTCTTGGAGATATGAGGTGGTCAGTCCCTCAGTCTTGGAGATAGAGGTGAGTCAGTCCTCAGTCTTGGAGATATGAGGTGGTCAGTCCCTCAGTCTTGGAGATATGAGGTGGTCAGTCCCTCAGTCTTGGAGATATGAGGTGGTCAGTCCCTCAGTCTTGGAGATATGAGTGAGTCAGTCCCTCAGTCTTGGAGATATGAGGTGGTCAGTCCCTCAGTCTTGGAGATATGAGGTTGGTCAGTCCCTCAGTCTTGGAGATATGAGGTGGTCAGTCCCTCATCTTGGAGATATGAGGTGGTCAGTCCCTCAGTCTTGGAGATATGAGGTGGTCAGTCCCTCAGTCTTGGAGATATGAGGTGGTCAGTCCCTCAGCTTGGAGATATGAGGTGGTCAGTCCTCAGTCTTGGAGATATGAGGTGGTCAGTCCCTCAGTCTTGGAGATATGAGGTGGTCAGTCCCTCAGTCTTGAGATATGAGGTGGTCAGTCCCTCAGTCTTGGAGATATGAGGTGGTCAGTCCTCAGTCTTGGAGATATGAGGTGGTCAGTCCCTCAGTCTTGGAGATATGAGGTGGTCAGTCCCTCATCTTGGAGATATGAGGTGGTCAGTCCTCAGTCTTGAGAATGAGGTGGTCAGTCCCTCAGTCTTGGAGATATGAGGTGGTCAGTCCCTCAGTCTTGGAGATATGAGGTGGTCAGTCCCTCAGTCTTGGAGATATGAGGTGGTAGTCCCTCAGTCTTGGAGATATGAGGTGGTCAGTCCTCAGTCTTGGAGATATGAGTGGTCAGTCCCTCAGTCTTGGAGATATGAGGTGGTCAGTCCCTCAGTCTTGGAGATATGAGTGGTCAGTCCCTCAGTCTTGGAGATATGAGGTGGTCAGTCCTCAGTCTTGGAGATATGAGGTGGTCAGTCCCTCAGTCTTGGAGATATGAGGTGGTCAGTCCCTCAGTCTTGGAGATATGAGGTGGTCAGTCCCTCAGTCTTGGAGATATGAGGTGGTCAGTCCTCAGTCTTGGAGGTATGAGGTGGTCAGTCCTCAGTCTTGGAGATATGAGGTGGTCAGCCCCTCAGTCTTGGAGATATGAGGTGGTCAGTCCCTCAGTCTTGGAGATATGAGGTGGTCAGTCCCTCAGTCTTGGAGATATGAGTGGTCAGTCCCTCAGTCTTGGAGATATGAGGTGGTCAGTCCCTCAGTCTTGGAGATATGAGGTAATCAGCCCCTCAGTCTTGGAGATATGAGGTGGTCAGTCCTCAGTCTTGGAGATATGAGGTGGTCAGTCCCTCAGTCTTGGAGATATGAGGTGTCAGTCCCTCAGTCTTGGAGATATGAGGTGGTCAGTCCCTCAGCCTTGGAGATATGAGGTGGTCAGTCCCTCAGTCTTGGAGATATGAGGTGGTCAGTCCCTCAGCCTTGGAGATATGAGTTGGTCAGTCCCTCAGTCTTAGAGATATGAGGTGGTCAATCCCTCAGTCTTGGAGATATGAGGTGGTCAGTCCCTCAGTCTTGGAGATATGAGGTGGTCAGTCCCTCAGTCTTGGAGATATGAGGTGGTCAGTCCCTCAATCTTGGAGATATGAGGTGGTCAGTCCCTCAGTCTTTTAGATATGAGGTGGTCAGTCCCTCAGTTGTGGAGATATGAGGTGGTCAGTCCCTCAGTCTTGGAGATATGGGGTGGTCAGTCCCTCAGTCTTGGAGATATGAGGTGGTTAGTCCCTCAATCTTGGAGATATGAGGTGGTCAGTCCCTCAGTCTTGGAGATATGAAGTGGTCAGTCCCTCAGTCTTGGAGATATGAGGTGGTCAATCCCTCAGTCTTGGAGATATGAGGTGGTCAGTCTCTCAGTCTTGGAGATATGAGGTGGTCAGTCCCTCAGTCTTGGAGATATGAGGGGGTCAGTCTCCTCAGTCTTGGAGATATGAGGTGGTCAGTCCCTTAGTCTTGGAGATATGAGGTGGTCAGTCCCTCAATCTTGGAGATATGAGGGGGTCAGTTTCCTCAGTCTTGGAGGTATGAGGTGGTCAGTCCCTCAGTCTTGGAGATATGAGGTGGTCAATCCCTCAGTCTTGGAGATATGAGGTGGTCAGTCCCTCAGCCTTGGAGATATGAGGTGGTCAGTCCCTCAGTCTTAGAGATATGAGGTGGTCAATCCCTCAGTCTTGGACATATGAGGTGGTCAGTCCCTCAGTCTTGTAGATATGAGTTGGTCAGTCCCTCAGTCTTGGAGATATGAGGTGGTCAGTCCCTCAGTCTTGGAGATATGAGGTGGTCAGTCCCTCAGTCTTGGAGATATGAGGTGGTCAGTCCCTCAGTCTTGGAGATATGAGGTGGTCAGTCCCTCAGTCTTGGAGATATGAGGTGGTCAGTCCCTCAGTCTTGGAGATATGAGGTGGTCAGTCCCTCAGTCTTGGAGATATGAGGTGGTCAATCCCTCAGTCTTGGAGATATGAGGTGGTCAGTCCCTCAGTCTTGGAGATATGAGGTGATCAGTCCTTCAGTCTTGGAGATATGAGGTGGTCAGTCCCTCAGTCTTGGAGATATGAGGTGGTCAGTCCCTCAGTCTTGTAGATATGAGGTGGTCAGTCCCTCAGTCTTGGAGATATGAGGTGGTCAGTCCCTCAGTCTTGGAGATATGAGGTGGTCAGTCCCTCAGTCTTGGAGATATGAGGTGGTCAGTCCCTCAGTCTTGGAGATATGAGGTGGTCAGTCCCTCAGTCTTGGAGATATGAGGTGGTCAGTCCCTCAGTCTTGGAGATATGAGGTGGTCAGTCCCTCAGTCTTGGAGATATGAGGTGGTCAATCCCTCAGTCTTGGAGATATGAGGTGGTCAGTCCCTCAGTCTTGGAGATATGAGGTGATCAGTCCTTCAGTCTTGGAGATATGAGGTGGTCAGTCCCTCAGTCTTGGAGATATGAGGTGGTCAGTCCCTCAGTCTTGGAGATATGAGGTGGTCAGTCCCTCAGTCTTGGAGATATGAGGTGGTCAGTCCCTCAGTCTTGGAGATATGAGGTGGTCAGTCCCCCAGTCTTGGAGATATGAGGTTGTCAGTCCCTCATATCACCGTCTTGGTGATACAGCAAACAACTCACTTGGCACGAGTGATATCAAGGTGACCATGATACCTATTCCCTCCATATGAGATATCACCAAAGAGGAGGCCTACTACTTCCCCTCCCCAGTGTCTACTACTTCCCCTCCCCAGTGCCTACTACTTCCCTCCCCAGTGTCTAATACTTCCCTCCCAGTGCCTACTACTTCCCCTCCCTAGTGCCTACTACTTCCCCTCCCCAGTGCCTACTACTTCCCCTCCCCAGTGCCTACTACTTTCCCTCCCCAGTGCCTACTACCTCCCCTCCCAGGTGCCTACTACTTCCCCTCCCCAGTGTCTACACTGCTACTACTTCCCTCCCCAGTGCCTACTCACTGCTACTACTTCCCTCCCCAGTGCCTACTCCCTGCTACTACTTCCCCTTCCCAGTGTCTACACTGCTACTACTTCCCCTTCCCAGTGCCTACTCACTGCTACTACTTCCCCTCCCCAGTGCCTACTCACTGCTACTACTTCCCCTCCCCAGTGTCTAAACTATTCCTACTTTCCCTCCCCAGTGCCTACTCACTGCTACTACTTCCCCTCCCCAGTGTCTACACTGCTACTTCTTCCCCTCCCCAGTGCCTACTCACTGCTACTACTTCCCCTCCCCAGTGTCTACACTACTACTACGTCCCTCCCCAGTGCCTACTCACTGCTACTACTTACCCTCCCCAGTGTCTACACTGCTACTACTTCCCCTCCCCAGTGTCTACACTGCTACTACGTCTCCTCCCCAGTGTCTACACTAGTACTACTTCCCCTCCCCAGTGTCTACACCCACCCCGTGGTGACACCTCAACCACAACACAACCATACAGCCCCCACATAGCACCACAGTACCACACAGCCCCACATAACACCACAACACCACACAGTCCCCACATAACACCACAGTACCACCCAGTCCCCACATAACACCACAGAACCACACAGTCCCCACATAACACCACAGCACCACACAGCCCCCACATAACACCACAGTACCACCCAGTCCCCACATAACACCACAGTACCACACAGCCCCCACATAACACCACAGTACCACCCAGTCCCCACATAACACCACAACACCACACAGTCCCCACATAACACCACAGTATCCACACAGCCCCACATAACACCACAGTACACACAGTCCCACATAACACCACAACACCACACAGTCCCCACATAACACCACAGTACCACACAGTCCCCACATAACACCACAGTACCACACAGTCCCCACATAGCACCACAGTACCACACAGTCCCCACATACACCACAGCTACCACACAGCCCCACATAACACCACAGTCCACATAACACCACAGTACCACCCACCATAACACCACAGTCCACACAGTCCACATAACACCACAGCACCACACAGCCCCACATAACACCACAGTACCACCAGTCCCCACATAACACCACAGCACCACACACCCCCCACATAACACCACAGCACCACCAGCCCCACATAACACCACAGCACCACACAGCTCTCACATAACACCACAGTACCACACAGTCCCCACATAACACCACAGCACCACACAGCTCTCACATAACACCACAGTACCACACAGTCCCCACATAACACCACAGCACCACACAGTCCCCACATAACACCACAGCACCACACAGCCCCACATAACACCACAGCACCACACAGTCCCCACATAACACCACAGCACCACACAGCCCCACATAACACCACAGCACTACACAGCCCCACATAACACCACAGCACCACACAGTCCCCACATAACACCACAGCACCACACAGCCCCCACATAACACCACAGCACCACACAGTCCCCACATAACACCACAGCACCACACAGTCCCCACATAACACCACAGCACCACACAGCCCCCACATAACACCACAGCACCACACAGTCCCCACATAACACCACAGCACCACACATTCCCCACATAACACCACAGCACCACACAGCCCCCACATAACACCACAGCACCACACAGTCCCCACATAACACCACAGCACCACACAGTCCCCACATAATACCACAGTACCACACAGCCCCCACCTAACACCACAGCACCACACAGCTCTCACATAACACCACAGTAACACACAGTCCCCACATAACACCAACACAGAACAGCAACATAGTATCATACAATACAGCAGCAGAACACCAGCATAGCTCAACATAACACAGGAGAACACGATCATATCACTACATAAAAAACAGAACACCAACATAGCTCAAAATAACACATTAGAACACCAACATAGCGTAACATAACACAGCAGAACACTAACATAGCACAACATAACATAGCAGAACACAAACATAGCACAACATAACACAGCAGGACACCAACATAGCACAACGTAACACAGCAGAACACCAACATATCACAACGTAACACAGCAGAACACCAACATATCACAACATAACACAGCATAACACCATGCAAAGGATTGTTATTTTTATGTGAGGGAAAATGTCAGTACGTCCCAGTGGAAGGTAGTGTGGCTTATGTTCTCTCCCCTCACCTCTCTCCCCTCAACTCCTCTCCCCCTCACCCTCTCCTCACCTCCCTCCCTCACCTCCTCCTCTCCCTCACCTCTCTCCCCTCACCTCTCTCCCCTCACCTCTCTCCCCTCACCTCTCTCCCCTCACCTCTCTCCCCTCACCTCTCTCTCCTCCCCTCACCTCTCTCCTCACCTCTCTCCCCTCACTCCTACTCTCTCCCTCACCTCTCTCCCCTCACCTCTCTCCCCTCACCTCTCTCCCCTCACCTCTTTCCCCTCACCTCACTCCTCTCAACTCTCTCTCCCCTCACTACTATCCCCTCATCTATCTCCTCTCAACTTTCTTCTTTCACCTCCCTTCTTTCACCTCATCTTCCCTCATCTCTCTCCTCTCTCCCCTCACCTCACTAATCTCTCCCCCTAACCTCACTACTCTCTCCTCTCACCTAACTACTCTCTTCCATTAACACTCCCCTCACCTTTCTCCCCTCGCGACTCTTCCCCTTCCCTTTCTCCTCTCCTTTCCTCACTTTCCCCCTCTACTCTCTCTCCTCTCCTCACCTCTCTCTTCACATCTCTTTTCCCCTGTCCTTTCCTCTCTCTCCTCATCTCTCCTCACTTTCCTCACCTCTCCTCTCTCTCCTCTCATCTCCTCTCTCTCCTCACCTCTCCTCTCTCTTCTCACCTCTCCTCTCTCTTCTCACCTCTCCTCACCCATCCCAGTAAGTTATTTCATGGCAGACTAGGCTAAGTTAGATCAGGTTATGCTAGGTTAGTTAGGTGTACTAACTGAGACGAGGTTAGGTAATAAGTCCTGTGCTTTCTAGCTGCTGTACTCTCTTAGATTCGTTCAGGAGAACGTTTCTGCTCGAGTAAAACGTTCCCCTGAACGAATCTGCTTACATTTCCTACTCATTTCTCCAACATTGCAAGCTCCTGATGAAGTGTTGATAGCAAAACGAAAGGCCTCCCTCTGTGGTTATTTTGCATATATATATATATATATATATATATATATATATATATATATATATATATATATATATATATATATATATATATACACACACAACATACATACATAGACACTGTTATAGTAGATATATCTACTCTCACTATAGATATCTTGTGTGTGAACACGACATTAAATTTCACAATAAAAGAGAAACAGTTTTGAACGTCTCTGCAGCAGACATAAACTATCTTTAACGAGACGTTTCGCCCTTAAGGAGGCTAATGAAATGGCACCATGGCCCTCTGGCTGTGCCATATTAGCGGCCCTCTGGGCGATAATGTGGCACCCCCATGCTATATCTCACGCTGAGGGAGAGGGGAGAGGGGGAGCGAGCGGAGAGGAGACGGAAGGAATGGGCGGAGAAGAGAGAGAGGAAGGAGAGTTTGAGATGGGAGGAGATAAGAGGGAGAGGAGAGGGGAGAGAGGGGAGAGAGGGAAGAGAAGTGGGGAAGGAGGGGAGGGGAATAGGGGAAGGAGGAAAGGGAGGAGAGAAAAGGCAAGGGAGAGAAGAATAATAGGGAGGGAAAGGAAAGGGGAGGGAGAGTAGGAAGGGGGATAGAGTAGGTGAGGAGAGAGAGAGAAGAGGGAAGCAAGATAGAAGCGAAGAGATAATTAAAGAGTAGAAACAGTATAAACAGGAAATGAAAAGGAAAAGAGAAGAAAAGGACGAAAAGGGAAGAAATCAGAGGAGTAAAAAAGAGGAAAGAGAATGAGAGAGAGAGAGATATATAAGGAACTAGCGGGAGGGGGGGGAATGAACAGCCATAGAAAGGGATAGCAAATATAAAAGGAATTGGGAGAGAAGAGATAAATGTGATACAAAGAATTTAAAGATGGTAGAGGAAGAAGAATTGGGAAACAATAAGTCAGAAAATGAATAGAAGGTAGAATAGTTGAGAGGGAGAGAGAGAGAGAGAGAGAGAGAGAGAGAGAGAGAGAGAGAGAGAGAGAGAGAGAGAGAGAGAGAGAAGGAAAGAGAGAGAGAGAGAGAGGAGAGAGAGAGAGAGAGAGAGAGAGAGAGAGAGAGAGAGAGAGAGAGAGAGAGAGAGAGAGAGAGAGAGAGAGAGAGAGAGAGAGTAATTCCAGGTTGAGTTATGGCGGGTGTCTTTACACTAACTAGTTCCGGAAAGGAAAAGGGGGAGAAAGGGCAAAGAGAATAGGGGAAAACAGAAAGGGAGGTGCTAAATGGGGATATGGAGAGCTAAGGGTGAAATTGAAGATAGTTGATGTGATAGGAAGGGAGTGAGGGAGAGGGAGAGAGATAGATAGAGATAAAGGTACTGTCTACCTATTAAAGGTCCCACCTACTGATAGTTGTAGGGGTCGTCGCCCCCCCCAAGACCCACAAACAAGAGCTATCTCCCAACTTATCTAAAAAATAAAATAGTCAAGAAACCAACTTTTGTACCTTTTCTCTGGTCTCAGTCTATAAAACAAGACCTTTCATAGGTAGATTTTTACTTAGACCTAGAAGTAGATAGACAGGTAGATTAGTCATCTTATACCCAGAGGTAGAGTGGTCAGTAAAATAATGAAAATCTATACACATACTTTCAAAAGCTATATATATTCATATACACAAATACATACATTAGCTTGGCATATATATATATATATATATATATATATATATATATATATATATATATATATATATATATATATATATATATATATATATATGTCAAAATACAGTGACATGCATGCATATATCTCTTGTTTTAAAGATCGTATGTAATATTTTATATTATTGTAATATTTCTGAATAACAGACATTACCACATGAAACGTCATATTGAGCCCATGACTGTATTGTCCATACCACTTGTTTTTATGGCAAGTATATTCTCGTTATTATATATATATATATATATATATATATATATATATATATATATATATATATATATATATATATATATATATATATATATATATATATATATATATATATGTGTTGATATAGGGAAAAGTGTACATTGGAAAACATGCACACTGAGAGCCATTGAGAGAATGGGTGAGCATTTTGTCAGCACATTCTGCTGAGACTGATCAACAGTTTTATGGAGATCAGTAAAGTTAGGAAAGTCTGGTGAAAGACATGACAGGCAAGACATGACAGGCAAGACACGACAGGCAAGACATGAACGAGGTTACATGTCAGATGGGAAGCAGGTGATAGTGGGAAGATGGAAGGAATATTCTGAGGAGTTGCTGAATAGTGATGAAAAGAGGGAGGCAGTGATTTCTTGCATTGGACAGGGAGGTACAAACACCTGTCAGGAGTGAGGAAAAACTAGGTGTTAGTGTGGGGGCAAATTCCTGAGGCAGTGGACACAATGATCAGATTGAGAGTGAGATCTTAAAGCAGGTGGGGATATAGTTTGGGAGTGGCTGATCCACATGGTCAATGTACGCATGAAGGTGGGAAGGTAACAAGGAATTGGCAAAGAGCATTCATAGCTTCTTCCAATTAGCCAGTTGAGTATACTAGGTAAACTGTATGATAGAATTATTATTGAAAGAATTAAGGGCTATACAGAGTGTAGAACTGCAGAGGAACAAGATTTTAGAAAGAATAGGGGGATAACAAAAAAGGCACAATACCGTGACTGGAACAATACACACACAACCCGCACATACATATGTGCGGGTTGTGTGTGTGTAGAATAGGGGGATGTGTAGACCAAGTGTTTACATTGAAACATATATGTAAACAATACTTAGACGAATGTAAGAAACTTGTTGTTGTAAACTTTGGTAACAGATACCGAGAAACTGGTTTAGATAGACAAGTGAGCAAACACTAACACATTTTTATTAGAAAACGTTTCAGTCCTGGGACCTTGATCACTTCTGTGTGTTAGAAGTGATCAAGGTCCCAGTGATCAAGGTCCCAGTGATCAAGGTCCCAGTGATCAAGGTCCCAGTGATCAAGGTCCCAGTGATCAAGGTCCCAGTGATCAAGGTTCCAGTGCTTGCTCACGTGTCTTTCTAAACCAAGGAACTTTTGTAGCTTTTGTGAATTTAGAAAAGACGCCTGATGCTGGTGAGAGGCAGTGCTACCAGATGTGAAGTTTGGTAGGTGGAATGAAAGAGTCAAGAGCTTGAGAGGAACAGGTGCGGTAGTGTGTAGGAGGAGGAGAGAGAGAGAGAGAGAGAGAGAGAGAGAGAGAGAGAGAGAGAGAGAGAGAGAGAGAGAGAGAGAGAGAGAGAGAGAGAGAGAGAGAGAGAGAGAGAGATCATTTCCCAGTAAAAGTAGACATTAGACAGTGACGTGTGATGTCACCATGGTTGTTTAACATATTTATAGACAGTGTTGTGAGAGAAGTGATGCTGGGGTGTTGGGGAGAGGTGTGCGATTAAAAGATAAAGAATCTAATACAAAGTGGGGGTTGCCACAGTTGCTTTTTGCTGATGACACAGTGCTTATGAGAGATTCTGAGGAGAAGTTGCAAAGGTTGATGGAGGAATGTGGGAGAGGACGTAAAAGAAAGAAACTGAAATCCTGACACTAAAACTCCCTCTCATCATTCCTCACCCCACTTCTACCCCTCTCACCACTCCTAACCCCACTCCCATCCTCTCTTACTCCCCATTCATCCCTCACCTCTCCCCTACTCTCTCAAATTGAAGACAACGATTATTTTTCAAGAGGGACCAACCAGTTCTGGGGTAACCTGCTGTACAACCACTCAGCCTAGCGACAACCAGCTAGTTGTTGGATTGGTATTGTTGGATTGTGGTTGTTGGATTGTGGTTGTTGGATTGTGGTTGTTGGATTGTGGTTGTTGGATTGTGGTTGTTGGATTGTGGTTGTTGGATTGTTGTTGTTGGATTGTGGTTGTTGGATTATAGTTGTTGGATTGGGGTTGTTGGCTTGTGGTTGTTGGACTGTGGTTGTAGTGGTGGTTGTCGGAGTATGGTAGTTGTTGTGATGGTGGTTATTGGAAGCATGTTGGTGGTTGTAGTGGTGCTGGTGGTTGTGGTAGTTGCTGGAGGCATGTTGGTGGTTGTAGTGGTAGTAGTAGTAGTAGTAGTAATAGTAGTTGTTGTATGGCAATTACTGTGCTGGCTTTATTGGTGATGGGAGTTACCATCCTTCCCTCTTCCCTCCCTCATTACCTTCTACATTAGTCCTCTTTCTCTTTCCTTAATATCTGTCGTTCAGTGGCCATTCACTCGTTCAGTTTTCATCTTGTTGAGTGCATAATTATTCATCTCTCTCTCTCTCTCTCTCTCTCTCTCTCCGGATTCTTTTTTTAATTTTCCGTTTTTTCTCTTTCATCTTCAAGGGTTGAAAAATCAATCACTGGATGCCACTCATCAACTCAGCAACTGTCCTGGCCAACTGGTTTTGCCCCTTTGACAAAGAGGTTGGACCATTACACTCATTTTTAGTGACATTATCTAAGGGGGGAAAACAAGGCTGTAAACAGCGCAAGATTACTCTAAAGGGTGAAGCCATTACACCCTTTTCTTAGTGGCATTATCTAAGGGGTAAACACAAAGTTCTTGAAAACACACACACATATATACTATATGTATATATATATATATATATATATATATATATATATATATATATATATATATATATATATATATATATATATTATATATGCAAGACAACCACTATGAAAAATAGAAGAATTCCAAGCGCTTTCGTGACTGCTCACATTATCAAGGAACTATAAAAGGAAACATAAGAACATAAGAAAGGAGGAACACTACAGCAGGCCTGTTGGCCCATACTAGGCAGGTCCTTCACAATCCATCCCACTAACAGAAAATTGCCCAACCTAATTTTCAATTCTACCCAAGAAATAAGCTTTGAAGATTCTATTAACTCAAATTCGAGTCCCACTCAAATCCAACCCCTCTCACTCATGAATTTATCCAACCTAAATTTGAAACTACCCAAGGTCATAGCTTCAATAACCCTACTAGGCAGACTGTTCCACTCATCAACTACCCTATTTCCAAACCAATACTTTCCTATATCCTTTCTAAATATAAACTTATCTAACTTGAATCCATTATTGCGGGTTCTCTCTTGGAGAGATATCCTCAAGACCTTATTTATATCCCCCTTATTAATACCCATCTTCCACTTATATACCTCGATCATGTCTCCCCTCATTCTTCGTCTTACGGAGTGGTGGACCTGACTTAACTCAGTGGTGGACCTGACTTAACTCAGTGAAGACGTGTCTTGTGTGCTCTCTGTCAATCTGAAGAAGATGTCCTCTCTTGAGCTACTCTACCAGCAGCTGAAGGAAGAACTGAGGGTAGCTAAGCTTGAGATACAGCGACTGACTGAGGAAAACAAGAGGATTCGTAGTAATCCTCCTGTTGAGAATCCTCAAGCCAGAAAAGGAACCTGGACAGTGGCTAAAACGCATGGGACAAAGTTAAGGCTCAAGAGGACGGGTGGAGAGGTAGAAACAACGAAGACCCAGGAGAATGTTGTGGAAACATCGAACCCATTCTCCGTGCTACCCGATGAATGTGAGTCGACTTCTGGGAGCGTCACGACGATAGACACAAAGGAAGGTAAAAACATTGTTGTTGTTGGGGACAGTCAGGTTAGGTACATGGATAGGGCTTTCTGTTTGATTGATAGGAGTAGGAGACAGAGGGTTTGCTTTCCTGGGGTTGGGATGGAGGATATTGTTAGCCGTCTGGACGACATCATGAGAGGTAATGGGAGCAATCCTATTATCTGTCTCAGTGCTGGAGGCAACGATGTTGGCAGACGTAGGAGTGAGGACCTGACTAGCAGGTTTAGGTCAGCAATAGACATAATTAGGAAGAAGGGTGGGAACCCTGTCATATGTGGTATTTTGCCAAGGAGAGGAGTTGGAAATGAATGGCTGTCCAGGGCAATTGGTGTCAATTGCTGGCTGGACAAATACTGTAAGGAAAATTCAGTAACATTCATTGACAACTGGGACCTCTTCTATGGCAGAAATGACATGTATGCCAGGGATGGGGTTCACTTATCCAGGTCTGGGGTGGGGGCACTGGCAACTGCAGTGGAGGGAGCTGTTAGGGCTTTAAACTAGAAATAGTTAGTGGTATGGGTTTTGGGGGGAAAACAGAGAAGTCCCAGTGTAGTAATATTATAAGTTGTAGGAGAACTAGTAATAGGCAGAATAAGGTGGATAGTGGAAAGCTAGTGACACTAGATGACAAGGACAGTAATAGGTATAGTGGAAAAACAGAGATGAGCAGGAAGGGTAAAGAGAAAGGAGGGTCTCTAAATATATATTACACCAATAGTCGTAGTGCTAGGAATAAGATGGACGAGTTGAATTAGTTGCAAGTACGGGTAATATTGATGTTTTGCAATAACTGAGACATGGTTTAATATGAAAAATCGGGACTTGCCTGCCGAATGTCACATTCAGGGTTTTAAATTGTTCCAAGTAGACAGAAGTATCGGGAAAGGGGTGGGGTGGCACTCTATGTCCGTGATCATTTAAATTGTTGCATAAAAACGGGTATAAAGTCTGAATTAACACATACAGAGTCTGTCTGGATAGAATTTTCAGAGGGGTGTGAAAAATTGATTTTAGGCGTGATTTACCGTCCTCCAAACTTAGATAGGGAACAAGGGAGACTACTTTGGGAGGAAATTGTTAAGGCCACAAGACACGATAACGTAGTAATTCTAGGGGACTTTAACTTTACATAAGAACATAAGAATGGAGGAACACTGCAGAAGGCCTACTGGCCCATACAAGGCAGGTCCTTATCAAAACCACCACTACCTAAGAATTTACTCCTGTACTCACGACACTAATCAAACCCAGCCCCTCCCACTCATATATTTGTCCAATCTCTTTTTAAAGCCACCCAAGGTCTAGCCTCTATCACCCTAATCGGAAGATTGTTCACGCATCTACAACTCTGTTCGAAAACCAGTACTTGCCTATGTCCTTTCTAAATCTAAATTTATCCAATTTAAATCCGTTATTTCTCGTTCTTACTTGGTTCGATATCCTCAGTATTTTATTAATATCTCCTTTGTTTATGCCCATCATCCACTTGTACACCTCGATGATATCTCCCTCATTCTACGTCTCTCCAGAAGTGGAGATTCAATGCTCTAAGTCTATCTTCATCGGGAGATTTCTTATACTGTAAATCATTTTAGTCATTCTTCTTTGTATGTTCTCCAATGAATCTATATCCATCCTGTAGTAAGGAGACCAAAACTGAGCTGCATAATCCAAATGAGGTCTCACTAGTGATGTATAGAGCTGTAAATAACTTTTGGACTTCTGTTGCTTTACTTCTAGAAATAAATCTAGTAATCTGTTAGCCTTATTGCGACACTTAGGCACTGTTGTCTTGGCTTAGATTTCTGCTTACCATGACTCCCAAGTCTTTTCCATTCTGTATGATCAAGCTCAACTTCACCTAGTTTATAAATTCAGGGATATTTTCATTACCAACGACTGCCTTACACTTGTCCACATTGAACTTCATCTGCCACTTTTCAGACCAAGACATTAATTTATCAAATCCTCCTGGAGTTCACTGGTATCCTCCTCAGAATGAATTATACGGCCTATTTTTGTATCATCACAAATTTACTCATGTCACTTGCAATTCCTTCATCAAGGTCATTAATGTAAATTATGAACAACAATGGGCCCAAAACTCAATCCTTTTTGGAACGCCACTAGTGACAAATCCCCATTCAGATTTGACCCCATTAATGAAATCTCTGCTTTCTATTGGTAAGCCATGCCTCTATCCATGCTAGAACTTTACCTCCTATACCATGAGCTGCCACCTTTCTTAAGAGTCTCTTGTGAGGTACTCTATCGAAGGCCTTACTGAAATCCAAGTAAACTATATCATATTCTTTATCACTGTCTATGCCTCAAATGTTTTATTGAAAAACGTCAGTAAATTTGTCAGGCAGGAACGACCTCTCGTAAACCCATGCTGAGATTCATTAATCAAATTATGTTCTTCAAGGTGACTTCTGATAATATCAGCTATAATTGATTCTAATAATTTGCCTACTATAGACGTGAGGCTTATTGGACGGTAATTTGATGGAATGGACTTATCCCCTGATTTGAATATAGGAACTACATTAGCTATCTTCCACATCTCTGGCACAACACCAGTTAGGATGGACGTATTAAACACATTCGTTAATGGCTGACTAAGTTCCATTTTGCATTCTTTAAGCACCCTGGAAAACAACTCGTCGGGTCCCGGGGACTTATTTTGCTTCAGTTTATCTATCTGTTTGATAACCGTATGATTGATTGGAATTTCATGACAGGGAATTTAGAATCTATCGACTTTTTAGAAGTAGTTCAGGATTGCTTTTTGAAGCAGTTTGTAACAGAACCTACAAGGGGAAATAACCTACTTGACTTGGTTCTGGCAAGCAAGGAAACCCTTGTTAATAATTTAGAAATTACAGAGGAACTCGGCTCAAGCGACCACAAGTCAATTACCTTTAGCATTGAATGGATGTATGATAGTAGGGATAATTCAGTAATGGTCCCAGATTTTCGCTTTGCAGATTATAATGGACTTAGAGAACACTTATCAACTGTGGACTGGGGTGAAGAAGAGAGGTATCAATATGACAGTTTTCTTAACGCTATACAGGCTGCCCAAAGAACATTTATCCCGTATAAAGAAATTAGATCAAGTAGAAATGACCCAAAATGGATGAATAATAGGCTCAAATATCTTTTAGGGCAGAAGAAAGGAATTTATAGGCGCATAAAAAGAGGTGAGGGTCATCTTATAAATCAGTATACTGACATTAAGAGGGACGTTAAAGGGAATAAGAAAAGCTAAACGGGACTATGAAATTAAAGTTGCTAGGGATTCAAAACTAACCCAAAAAGTTTTTTCCAGGTTTATAGAACAAAAGTTAGGGATAAGATAGGTCCCCGTAAAAATAACTCTGGGTATCTTACTGACAAGGAGAATGATATGTGCTCTATTTTTAATAATTATTTTCTCTCGGTTTTCACACAGGAAGACATTAATAATATCCCAGTAATTAATTTTACAGAGGCCCGAAGAAGATAAATTATGTAATATCACAGTCACTAGCGAAATGATTATGAAACAGCTGGACCGACTGAAACAAAATAAATCGCCGGGTCCTGATGAGCTTTTTGCAAGGGTTCTTAAGGAATGCAAAATGGAACTCTGTGAACCAATATCTAACATTTTTAATTTATCTCTTCAAACAGGTGTAGTGTCTGATATGTGGAAGATGGCTAATGTAATTCCTATTTTTAAAGCAGGGGACAAGTCACTACCGTCAAACTACCGCCCAATAAGCCTGACCTCAATTGTAGGCAAATTACTAGAGTCAATTATAGCTGATATTATTAGAAGCCATCTAGATAACCATAATTTGATTAATGATACCCAGCATGGATTCACGAGGGGCCGTTCCTGCCTATCTAATTTATTAACCTTCTTCAGTAAAGCTTTTGAGGCTGTTGATCACGATAAAGAATTCGATATTGTTTATTTAGACTTTAGTAAGGCTTTTGATAGAGTACCGCACCAGAGACTGTTAAAGAAAGTGGCAGCTCATGGCATTGGGGGAAAAGTGCTGTGGAAATAAATGGTATAAAATACCGACACAATGGAAAAATAAACACATAAGCAGTATAATGTGATCCTTTATTGACAACGTTTCGCCCACGCAGTGGGCTTTATCGAGTCACAGACAGATCTACCTGGAAAATGAGCAACATGGAGATATATATAGGGTACAGTCAGGTGGAGAATGCTGGGTCAGGTGGAGAAAGCTGCATGTGAGTCTTAAAAAGTAATGTGATAGTTAAAAACATAGTGTGACTTAAAGGACCTGCAGTGTACCATGCAGTGAGTTCCTTGAAGAAGAATGCTCCCTCATTGAACAAGTTTTTTCCAAACTTCACTATCCTCGTCACTTCATTAGAGACTGCAGACGACGGGCATTAAACATCTTCAACACACCCAGAGAAGACACTGCTGAGAAGAGATACATAGTCCTTCCCACCAACTCCATTTCCAAACAAGTTTCCAACATTTTTCTAAGACCTCATTCGAGTATCCACCTCCACATCCACCACCATTAAGGACATTACCAGTAACAGACAGGAAAAGCTTCAATCCACCAGAGGGTATACACAATCCTTGTAATGGCTGCAGCAAATTATACGTTGGCGAAACATCCAGAGACCTACAAACACGCATTTCAGAACACCAGTACGCAGGCAGATCTGACGACTCAAGAAATGCCTGTGTTCAACACCAAATTTACACAACCATTTAATCAACTACAGAAACGCAAGACTCATCGCCAAGAAGACAACCGCAATACCGAAGAATCCTAGAATCATCACTCATCTGTATATCCAACAACTTCAACCAGAACAACGGCTTCTACAACATAGCTGAACCTATTGCCAAGAAACTTCTTCAACCTATCCCACCTAGAACTCAAGAATGGTACACTGCAGGTCCTTTAAGTCACACTATGTTTTCAACTATCACACTACTTTTAAGACTCACATGCAGCTTTCTCCACCTGACCCAGCATTCTCCACCTGACTGTACCCTATATATATCTCCATGTTGCTCATTTTCCAGGTAGATCTGTCTGTGACTCGATAAAGCCCACTGCGTGGGCGAAACGTTGTCAATAAAGGATCACATTATACTGCTTATGTGTTTATTTTGAAAAGTGCTGTCATGGATCAGTCATGGCTCACCATGGAATAGGTAGGATAATCGATTCAGACGTAGATGTCAGTGAACTACAGGAGGATTTAGACAAACTCAATTCCTGGTCAGAAAAATGGCAGATGCAGTTCAATGTAGATAAATGCAAAGTTCTAAAGCTCGGGAGTGTCCATAACCCAAGCACTTATAAGTTAAATAACGTAGAACTTAGCCATACAGATTGCGAGAAGGACTTGGGGGTGATGGTAAGCAGCAACCTTAAACCAAGACAGCAATGCCTAAGCGTACGTAATAAGGCAAATAGATTACTGGGATTTATATCAAGAAGTGTTAGCAACAGAAGTCCAGACGTTATATTACAGCTTTATACATCATTAGTAAGGCCTCACCTAGATTACGCAGCTCAGTTCTGGTCTCCATATTACAGAATGGACATAAATTCGTTAGAAAACATTCAGCGTAGAATGACTAAATTAATACATAGCATTAGAAATCTTCCTTACGAAGAAAGATTGAAGACCCTTAAATTACATTCACTTGTAAGACGTAGAATGAGGGAGACATGATCGAGGTATACAAGTGGAAAATGGGTATTAACAAAGGGGATATAAATAAGGTCTTGAGGGTATCTCTCCAAGAGAGAACCGCAATAATGGATTCAAGTTAGATAAGTTTAGATTTAGAAAGGATATAGGAAAGTATTGGTTTGGAAATAGGGTAGTTGATGAGTGGAACAGTCTGCCTAGTAGGGTTATTGAAGCTAGGACCTTGGGTAGTTTTAAATTTAGGTTGGATAAATTCATGAGTGAAAGGGGTTGGATTTGAGTGGGAATTGCACATGAGTAAATAAAATTATCAAAGCTTATTTTTTGGGTAGCATTGAAAATTAGGTTGAACAAATATTCTGTTGGTGGGATGGAATGTGAAGGACCTGCCTAGAATGGGCCAACAGGCCTGCTGCAGTGTTCCTCCTTTCTTATGTTCTTATGTAAGCCACCCAAGGTCCTAGCCTCTATCACCCTACTTGGAAGATTGTTCCACGCATCTACAACTCATGATTAAAATAATTACAACCACCCACCCCACTCCTTGGATCAAACATCTGCCTATATACTTTAGATGCCTTGTTCCATCTGGAGGGTCTAACACAATTGGGCATTCCAAACAAAAATGCTCAACGAAGAATAATATTCATAAAAAGTGTTTAACCCCATTCAGCCATACAGAACCCAGGGAATGGAAAATATGCATGTTTGATCCAAGGAACGGGGTGGGCGGTCATAATTCTCCCAATCATGAGTCCTTCATCAGCATCAAGGAACCTCATTGAAGAGGCTTAGCAAAGAAAGTATCCTGGCCAGACAATCTTTGCCCAGGTAACAGTTAAAAAAAAAAAATCTCTTACCATCATTCGCACTACTACTGTCTTGCCAAAGGCACACAGATACAACAAATATCCCAAATCCCCTCTCTAGTGCAGGTACTGTACTTCCCACCTCCATGTTACCAAATACTTCCCACTGATGTGGAGGGAATCCAGTACCTGCACTCTGAAGGACCAGTGGTAATGGGGATGTAGCAGTTTTAAGGGTCATTTGAACTGTAATGTCTGCACACTTCTGGAAAAACAGCTATTGAATGAATGATGATGAATGCATTTCATTTTTTAACACACTGGTGACCAGAAAAAGAAGAAACACTATCATCATCATTCACTCCACCACTGTCTTACCAGAGGCATGCCAATACTACAGTTCAAACACTGCCACATATCTCCACCCCTCCTTCAGAGTGCAGGCACTATACTTCCCACCTCCAGAACTCAAGTGCAGTCATCTTCCCCTATAATTCTTACTCTTTCCTTCTCCTCTATATACTCTACCAATACCACTTCCCCTCCTTTCATTCACAATGTCACCCCTACCCTGACAGGGGACAGCTAGTTAAAAAAAAAATTACACCAATCACTGTTTACAACATGTGTTAATTCACAATTGGAACATGTGACTGCTGTTTGGTATCCACACCTACAAAAACATGTGGATTATGTAGAAAAGGTTCATACAGTAGGAAAATGGATTCCAAAGCTAAAGATACAAATTACAATGAAAAGCTAAAAACCCAAAAGATGCTTACACTGGGTAACTGAAGTCAAAGCAGATATAGGAATTTTTTTTAAGGCAAATAGGATATGAAAAAAATATATATTTTTTTAATATTGTCAACAGGGGCAACAAGAGGCCACAGATGTAAATTAAGAAAATATGGAGGTAGTGGGAAATTTTTCTTTATAAATTGTAGTGGAATGGGAAAGAGGTATAAACTGTTTAATCATTAGCTCAAAAATTATACGATGAACACAAGGCTATATACCACCAGCACAGATATACCATTATTCTTTGATGAGTTGCAAGAGTTCTTTACTCCCAGAGCCTGGCCATGAGCCAGGCTAGTTTAGTGCTAGTCTGGTCAACCAGGCTGTTGCTGCTGGTGGCCCACTGCCCCACATATCCACCACAGCCTGGCTGAACTGCAGCTATGCTCCTGTAGCTACAATTAAGTAATTATTATATTATCCCAATTTTTTTTTTTCAACAAGTCGGCCGTCTCCCACCGAGGCAGGGTGACCACCGAGGCAGGGTGACCCAAAAAGAAAGAAAATCCCCAAAAAGAAAATACTTTCATCATCATTCAACACTTTCACCACACATACATAATCACTGTCTTTGCAGAGGAGCTCAGATACGACAGCTGAGAATAGTCCCTCCCAGCTGTCACTATCCCAGACCCCTCCTTTAAAGTGCAGGCATTGTACTTCCCATTTCCAGGACTCAAGTCCAACTAAATCAATTAACTGGTTTCCCTGAATCCCTTCACAAAATGTTACCCTGCTCACACTCCAACAGCTCGTCAGGTCCCAAAAACCATTCGTCTCCATTCACTCCTATCTAACGCTCACACATGCTTGCTGGAAGTCCAAGCCCCTCGCCCACAAAACCTCCTTTACCCCTTCCCTCCAACCTTTTCTAGGACGACCCCTACCCCGCCTTCCTTCCCCTACAGATTTATACACTCTCCAAGTCATTCTACTTTGATCCATTCTCTCTAAATGACCAAACCACCTCAACAACCCCTCTTCAGCCCTCTGACAAATACTTTTAGTAACCAATGACTTTACTAATTTTGAAAACTTACCTTCATGTACAAGTCATGATACAGATGCGTGTCTATCTTCTTGTTGTCACGATACTTTTTGAGCATGCGACGAAGGACACGCATCCGACGAAGGTCACGCATCCGACGAAGGACACGCATGCGACGAAGGACACGCATCCGACGAATCCATAGGATCTTCTGTGGCATACGAGCCTTTACTATACCATTCTTAATATGCTTACCAGTGTGTTTTGATTGATGATTGGAGATGGTAAATGTGATGTGGTGATGGTGAACATGATTGGACGTGTATGTCTTAGTAAAAGTATTCATAGTTTAAATGATCTTGTCCTAAATGATCTTTGTGTTTTTGAGATGAGTGATTTCTACAATCATAGTGGTTTTGAGATGAGTGTGTAGTTTGGTGGATGAGTTAGAGATGTCAAATGTGGTTTTGTTAGTATTCAAATTGTGTTTTGGGAGTAATCGATGGGGTTTTGGGGGTATTCAAATGATGTATGAGAGTGATTTGGAGGTGATCAAATGATGTAAGAGAGTGTGTGAGTTGTATTACTCAGTCAAGTGAAAAAATGAGGGTGGATAGTGTGAGAAGGTTATATGATGTGAGTTGTGGGCGACTTTCTCATGAATTAGTAAAAACGGAAAAAATTGTATGTGTTGTGGGTAGTGGAGGTAAGGTGGATGGATGTGAAGAGGTGAGGTGTAGGGGGAGATGAATGTGAGGTCACGCCTTGTTGATAGATGTGTTAGGTGAGCCTTGCCAAACAGATGTCTAGAGTTGGTGTAGAGAGCGGTTTCATAATCCAGTAGAATTGTATTTAAGAGTGCATTGGTTATATCTTTTTTTTTAATTTACTAATGAAAAAAATGTTTTGTTATTAACGAAAGGTGACTTTCTGATGACATAGTAAACGGGAAAATATTGTGGGTTATGAGTGAGTTGAGGTTGGTTGGTGGTAGTGGAGCTAAGATCGAATTGAATCAGTACTCTCAAAATCTCCATTTAACCCATAAGGGTTAAATGGATATTTTGATTGAGGAAGAATAGTAGGTGAGAGGAGTTGTAATATAGTCGAATATAGTTCAAAATGACGTTTAGAGCTGCTTGTGTTGAGCGCTGTTGGCGGAAACCGAATTGTCGATCTGTTAGGAGGTGGTTAGTCTCTAGGGAAGTCCTTAGTCTTTGATTAATGAGTCGTTCAAACGTCTTGCCGAGGGTTTCAAGAAAGCTAATGGGTCTGTAATTCTTCGGGTCAGTTGAGTCCTTGTTTGGTTTGGGAATGAGAGTGGCTATAGTAGATTTGAAAAGGGGAGGAAAGTATCCAGATGCAAGGCAGGCATTGTAGAGACTAGTAAGAGCGGATATAACAGAGTCAGGGAGGTGACGGAGAATGTGGTGAGAGAGACCAGAGGCTCCTGGAGCTTAGGGAGGAAGCTTCAGGATTAGAGATTTGACAAGCGGTTGGGAGAAAGGAGTGTTAAGAATATGGGTTGAGGTGAGAGAGGAGAGCTGTATGATAGGGTCAGGGCAGGTGATGTGTCTGTGTGTGGAGACCCAGTGTTCTACGGCTTGTGAATGTTGTATTGCTGCTGGGTCAGGAGGGTGAGGGTGGAAAATGTCTTCCCATATGTGTTTGAAGGAATGTGCTGCTTGTGTGGGGTCTGTAATGTTTATGTTGTTGTGTGTTATGTGTCGGAAGTGTGTTGTTTTTGGGACTCCAGTAACTTTCCGGACGAAAGCCCAGGTAATGGATTGTCATAAAGTTTGGTTAAAGGGTTTTGAGGGAATGTGTATAAAATGGGTGTTAGTATGTGTTGATGAGGGTTATGATTGGAAAACAAATGGATGGATGAGACAAGTGAAAAAATTGTGGGTGACTTTCTGATGAATTAGTAAAATCGGGGAAAATTGTAAGTGTTGTGGGTAGAGTGAGGGTGAGATTGGGTGTGTATGAAGGGAGATGAGGGTGAAGGAAAGGGAGCAAAATTATAATAAATTTGTTATTATCGAAAGAGTGGAACTTTTTGTTCTGTTACCTGAAAGCGAGAAAATTGTGTGTGTGTGTGTGTGTGTGTGTGTGTCTGTGTGTGTGTGTGTGTGGTGTGTGGGAGTTGGAATGAGTTGTGTTCATTAAGTCTCGAGAATATGGGATTTTTGCTTAAATTTAAATTAAATAATGTGGATTTTGCGTAATTTTTTAATGAAAATAAAGATTTTTTATGTATTTACCGATGTATTGTATGATTGAATACTGATGAAATATTCGTGAAATGTAAAGACAAATTTGTGTGTGTGTGTGAGTGTGTTAGTTACCATTTTGTCCTAGGCACATGTCGATTAGACATTAGGCCTGTTGTATGTGTGTGTGTAAGGAAACACTTCGAAATGTTTCCACCCCTCCGGGAATTGAACCGGGCCCTCCGTGAGTAAAGCGAGAGCTTTAGCCACCAGGACACCGGGACTCTGTACTCACCTAGTTGTGGTTGCAGGGGTCGAGTCACAGCTCCTGTGTGTGTACTCACCTAATTGTACTCACCTAATTGTGGTTGCAGAGGTCGAGACTCAGCTCCTGGCCCCGCCTCTTCGCTGTCCGCTACTGGGTCTCTGCTCTCCCTGCTCCATGAGCTTTATCATACCTCGTCTTAAAACTATGTATGGTTCCTGCCTCCACTATATCTTTCTCTAGACTATTCCACTTCCTGACTACTCTGTGGCTGAAGAAATGCTTCCTAACATCCCTTTGACTCATCTGAGTCTTCAGCTTCCAGTTTTGTCCCCTTGTTTCTGTGTTTTCCCTCTCTGGAACATCCTGTCACTGTCTACCTTGTCGATTCCCTGCAGTATTTTGTATGTCGTTATCATGTCTCCTCTGACCCTTCTTTCCTCCAGTGTTGTTAGTCCTATTTCCCTCATCCTTTCTTCATAGGACAGACCCCTGAGTTGTGGAACTAACCTTGTCGCAAACCTTTGCACTTTCTCTAGTTTCTTTACGTGCTTGACCAGGTGTGGGTTCCAGACTGGTGCTGCATATTCTAGTATGGACCTGACGTACACGGTGTACAGTGTCTTGAACGATTCCTTGTTAAGGTAACGGAACGCTAATCTTAGGTTTGCCAGTCGCCCATATGCTGCCGCAGTTATCTGGTTGATGTGTGCCTCCGGAGACGTGCTTGAGCGTTATACTCACCCCAAGGTCTTTCTCCTTTGCCGAGGTTTGTAGCCTTTGTCCACCTAGCCTGTACTCTGTCAGCGGTCTTCTTTGCCCTTCTCCGATCATGTGTGTGTGTGTGAGTGTGAGTGATCGTTGATGATGATCTTAGTTTAAGATCGAGTGTGAGTATTTTAAAGAATGGGTTGAGTCTACATATTTTATAACTAGACTTTAATTAACTCTAAGGTAGAGATGGAGTGTGGTGAGGTAGAGATGGAGTGTGGTGATGTAGAGATGGAGTGTGGTGAGGTAGAGATGGAGTGTGGTGAGGTAGAGATGGAGTGTGGTGAGGTAGAGATGGAGTGTGGTGAGGTAGAGATGGAGTGTGGTGAGGGAGAGATGGAGTGTGGTGAGGTAGAGATGGAGGTGGTGAGGTAGAGATGGAGTGTGGTGAGGTAGAGATGGAGTGTGGTGAGGTAGAGATGGAGGTGGTGAGTAGAGATGGAGTGTGGTGAGGTAGAGATGGAGTGTGGTGAGGTAGAGATGGAGTGTGGTGAGAGAGATGGAGTGGAGATGTAGAGATGATGTGGTGAGGTAGAGATGGAGTGTGGTGATGTAGAGATGGAGTGTGGTGAGGTAGAGATGGAGTGTGGTGAGGTAGAGATGGAGTGTGGTGAGGTAGAGATGGAGTGTGGTGAGGTAGAGATGGAGTGTGGTGAGGTAGAGATGGAGTGTGGTGAGGTAGAGATGGAGTGTGGTGAGGTAGAGATGGAGTGTGGTGAGGTAGAGATGGAGTGTGGTGAGGTAGAGATGGAGTGTGGTGAGGTAGAGATGGAGTGTGGTGAGGTAGAGATGGAGTGTGGTGAGGTAGAGATGGAGTGTGGTGAGGTAGAGATGGAGTGTGGTGAGGTAGAGATGGAGTGTGGTGAGGTAGAGATGGAGTGTGGTGAGGTAGAGATGGAGTGTGGTGAGGTAGAGAGTGTGAGGTGGTGGGTGAGATGTAGAGATGGAGTGTGGTGAGGTAGAGATGGAGTGTGGTGATGTAGAGATGGAGGTGGTGAGGTAGAGATGGAGGTGGTGAGGTAGAGATGGAGTGTGGTGAGGTAGAGATGGAGTGTGGTGAGGTAGAGATGGAGTGTGGTGAGGTCAGAGATGGAGTGTGGTGAGGTAGGTGGAGTTGGTAGTAGAGATGGAGTGTGGTGAGGTAGAGATGGAGTGTGGTGAGGTAGAGATGGAGTGTGGTGAGGTAGAGATGGAGTGTGGTGAGGTAGAGATGGAGTGTGGTGAGGTAGATGATGGGGGAAATGGTGTGTAAAGAAAAGATGGAGTGTGGTGGGTAGAGATGGAGTGTGGTGAGGTAGAGAGAGAGCAAGTCATGACCACAGGTGCTTGGGTTGACCTGAGATCTTATCTGAACTAATTCAGATAAGATCCCAGGCGAATCTATTACTGATACCGAGAAACTTCAAAAGTTGATCCAAGGAAATGGAGCATTGAAAAAATGGTATCCGTAGGGGGAAGCCCAAAACTTGATTCGAGGAATAGGAGGTCTTGATCCAAGGAGGTGGAGGTAAAATCTTGATCCAAGGAGATGGATGGTGACTCAAAAAATTGGGAAAAAAAAAAAAGGTAAATCTGATAACCCTGTAAACTTGATCCGAGGAATTGGAGGGCGACACAAAATCCTCCCATATATTGAAAAATAAAATATTTTCAATATTCTCTAAAAAGGTAAATTTGGCAACCCTGTAAAACTTGATCCAAGGAAATGGAGGTCTTGATCTGAGGAATTGGAAATCCCTCTAAAATTCATAAAAATTTGGCAACATTCTCGAAAAGTGGGTAAAATTGGTCCTTAGAGGACAGGAGAGGTGATGGGACAAGGGGACCTTATCACGCCCCATAGGGGGCGGGCGGGCGTATGCGAGCGGGCGCGGGCAGGGCGCGGGCGGGCGTGGCGCGGGAGGGCGCGGGCGCGCGGGAGGAGACCCTACAGGAAGCCACTCAGGAAAAGGAGACAACTCTGAGACCATACAGGGAGATTTCCCACTTCTTGGATGGTGAGTGTGTGGATGGTGAGTGTGTGGATGGTGAGTGTGTGGATGGTGAGTGTGTGGATTGTGAGTGTGTGGATGGTGAGTGTGTGGATTGTGAGTGTGTGGATGGTGAGTGTGTGGATCTTGAGTGTGTGGATGGTGAGTGTGTGGATGGTGAGTGTGTGGATTGTGAGTGTGTGGATGGTGAGTGTGTGGATTGTGAGTGTGTGGATGGTGAGTGTGTGGATCTTGAGTGTGTGGATGGTGAGTGTGTGGATGGAGAGGGTGTGGATGGAGAGGGTGTGGATGGAGAGGGTGCGGATGGAGAGGGTGCGGATGGAGAGGGTGTGGATGGAGAGGGTGTGGATGGAGAGGGTATGGATGGAGAGGGTGTGGATGGAGAGGGTATGGATGGAGAGGGTGTGGATGGAGAGGGTGGGCATGGAGAAAAAGTCACTGAATAGAATTTGAAGAAAACCTGTTGCCTTGACCTGTGTATGTAGTCACACTGCACATGTGTACATGGTGTAAGTGTACGCAGTATACGTGTGTACATGGTGTAAGTGTGCGCTTTATACGTGTGTACATGGTATAAGTGTGCGCAGTATACATGTGTACATGGTATAAGTGTACGCAGTATACGTGTGTCCATGGTGTAAGTGTACGCAGTATACGTGTGTACATGGTATACGTGTATGCAGTATACATGTGTACATGGTATAAGTGTGCGCAGTATACATGTGTATATGTAGTCTTCACACGTGACAAGGGAGAATCCTCACCACCAGAAGAATTTTCCTACAGTGATCAGGTGTTGAACACAAGCTCAAGATCAATATTACTATATTAGACAATCAGTGTCTTCTGTCTGCACGAGACTGGAATAGTGCAGAGTGCGGCACAAGTTGATAATCAACTTATATATTATCATTAACGATTTTAAGGGTATGCTATACTCAGATGGAATCTAATTCTAACATTTCAAAGAAACTGATATCCTAAAATAAGAACATAAGAAAGAATACTGCAGCAAGCCTACTGACCCATGCGAGGCAGGTCCATGTCACTAACCAGCTTAGACCAATGACCCACCTAGTCAGGTCACTTCCACTTAATGAAGGAGCACGGCATAAGACCTAGTAGCACAAGCTAGTCAGGTCCACTCACACCCACCCACACCTACTCATGTACTTATCCAACCTATTTTTAAAACTATGGCGGTACTTGGGAGTTTGTTCCACTCATCAGCGGTGGAACACCGCTCGTGACGTGCGGTGAAATGGTACACAGTACTGACAGGTTGACACATATGCAACAGTTAGGTATCTTTATCCCGGAATGTTTAAAATACACAGTAATCTTCTTCAGTCGAGCATAGAGGAATTTACCGAAGCCGTAGAGATCTACTTGACTGAAGAAGCCTACTGTGTAAGTGAAACATTTCGAAATTAAGATACCTAACTGTTGTACATGTGTCTTATCACCAAATAAATCCTGAAGAAACCCAGAAGTTGCATTATAAAGTTACCAGCATGTCAAGGCTGATGCGACTCTAGCAAACTGGGTCCTACAGAAGCCGTAATCAATCACAACTTTCTCAAAGACTGACCAGCTTGTAAATAAATAAATAGTAATAAATAAATAAGATTTGTGGTCTTGAGGCACACATATGTATGGTCTTGAGGGAGCACAGATGTATGGTCTTGAGGGACCACAGATGTATGTATGCTAGTGATCACGTGGTTCAGAGCTTTGAGTACATAGTTACAAGTGGAGAGGGTAACAGGAGTAGGATGGGGAAGCCAAACTATAAAAGGGGGAACTACACAGGTATGAGGAACTTCCTGCAGGAGGTTCAGTGGGAAAGAGAATTGGTAGGAAAATCAGTAAAAAAAAAAAAATGATGGCCTACGTGGCAACAAAATACAAGGAGGCAGAGGAAAGGTTTGTTCCCAAGGGCTACAGAAATAATGGGAAGACCAGAACGAGCCCTTGGATTACCCAAAGGTGTAGGGAGGCAAAAACTAAGTGCGCTAGAGAATGGAAAAAGTACAGAAGGCAAAGGACCCAGGAAAATAAAAAGGTTAGTCGAAGAGCCAGAAACGAGTGTGTACAGATAAGGAGGGAGGCCCAGCGACAGCACGAAGATGACATAGCATCAAAAGTCAAGTCTGACCCAAAGCTGTTGAATAGCCACATCAGAAGGAAGAAAACAGTCAAGGACCAGGTAATCAGGCTGAGGAAGGAAGGTGGGGAGCTCACAAGAAATGACCAAGTATGTGAGGAGCTCAACATGAGATTTAAGGAAGTATTTACAGTGGAGACAGAAAGGGCTCTGGGAAGTCAGAATTGGGAGGTACACCAACAAGGGATATACCAACAAGTGCTGGATGAAATACACAACTGACGAGGAGGTGAAGAAGTTGCTAAGATAACTTGATACATCAAAGGCAATGTGACCGGACATCACTCCATGGGTCCTTAGAGAGGACACAGAGATGCTGTGTGTGTGCCACAAACAACTATTTTCAACGCAACCATCGAAAATGGGCAACTACCTGAGGTATGGAAGTTGGCAAATGTAGTCCACATTTTTAAGAAAGGAAACACACGAGGCACTAAACTGCAGACTAGTGTCACTGATGTGTATAGTATGCAAAGTCATGGAGAAGATTATCAAGAGGAGAGTGGTGGAGCACCTAGAATGGAACAATCTTATAAACAACAACCAGCACGGACTGAGGGAAGGAAAATCCTGTGTCACAAACCTACTGGAGTTTGTGACAAGGTAATGGAAGTAAGACACGAGAGAGAGGGGTGGGTAGATTGCATTTTCTTGGACTGCAAGACACAAGAGATTAGTGCAAAAGCTAGAAGATCAAGCATGCATAACAGGAATGCACTGCAATGGATCAGAGAATACCTGACAGGAGGCAACAACGAGTCATGGTATGTGACGAGGTGTCAAAGTGGGCGCCTGTGACGAGCGGGCTTCCACAGGGGTCAGTCCTAGGACCAGTGCTATTTTTTGTATATGTGAATGACATGACGGAAGGGATAGACTCAGAAGTGTCCCTGTTGCAGATGATGTGAAATTAATAAGGAGAATTAAATCGGATGAGGATCAGGCAGGACTACAAAGAGACCTGGACAGGCTGGACGCCTTGTCCAGCAACTGGCTACTCGAATTTAACCCCGCTAAATGGAAAGTCATGAAGATTGGGGAAAGGCAAAGAAGACCACAGACAGAGTATAGGCTAGGTGGCCCAAAATTGTAAACCTCACTCAAGGAAAAGAAACTTGGGGTGAGTATAATACCGAGCACATCTCCTGAGGCGCACATCAACCAGATAACTGCTGCAGCCTAGTTATAAATTAGACACACATATGCAACACTTGGGTATATTTATTGAGGAAACATTTCGCCACACAGTGGCTTCATCAGTCCAATACAAAGTAGAAAGGTGTAAGGAGAGGAAAAGTTTGAGGTAATCAGTCCCTCGGCCTGGAGTCGTTTGGGATCTTGATACAAACGAATTCTTCAACACTTGTCCAACCTTTGGACGAAGACCTACTTCGAATAGTGGATGGTACCACTATGACCGCGCCTCCTGCTGCTTCACCTCACCTGATTACAGCATATAAGCCACCTCTACGGCCTTGTGCTGCACTTCTAACAAGATTGATGGACTGAACACATCGACTCCAGGCCGACGGACTGATTACCTCAAACTCCTCCTCTCCTTACACCTTTCTACTTTGTATTGGACTGATGAAGCCACTGTGTGGCGAAACGTTTCCTCAATAAAGATACCCAAGTGTTGCATATGTGTCTAATTTATAACTTGTCGGTTCTCTGAACCATTCATCTACATGCTGCAGCATACGGGCGCCTGACAAACCTGAGAATATAGTTCCGATAACTCAGTAAGGAATCGTTCAAGACTCTGTACACCGTGTAAATCAGTCCAATACTGGAGTGTGCAGCACCAGTTTGGAACCCACACCTGGCCAAGCACGTCAAGCAATTAGAAAAAGTGGAAAGGTTTGAAACAAGACTAGTTTCAGAGCTAAAGGAAATGTCCTATGAAAAATGGTTAGGGAAAATCAGCCTGACGACACTAGAGGACAGGAGGGTTAGAGATGGGACACAGAAACAAGGGGTCACAATTGGAAGTTGAAGACTCAGGACTTGGGGGTGATGGTAAGCAGCAACCTTAAACCAAGACAGCAATGCCTAAGCGTACGTAATAAGGCAAATAGATTACTGGGATTTATATCAAGAAGTGTTAGCAACAGAAGTCCAGAGGTTATATTACAGCTTTATACATCATTAGTAAGGCCTCACCTAGATTACGCAGCTCAGTTCTGGTCTCCATATTACAGAATGGACATAAATTCGTTAGAAAACATTCAGCGTAGAATGACTAAATTAATACATAGCATTAGAAATCTTCCTTACGAAGAAAGATTGAAGACCCTAAAATTACATTCACTTGTAAGACGTAGAATGAGGGAGACATGATCGAGGTATATAAGTGGAAGATGGGTATTAATAAGGGGATATAAATAAGGTCTTGAGGATATCTCTCCAAGAGAGAACCGCAATAATGGATTCAAATTGGATAAGTTTAGATTTAGAAAGGATATAGGAAAATATTGGTTTGGAAATAGGGTAGTTGATGAGTGGAACAGTCTGCCTAGTAGGGTCATTGAAGCTAGGACCTTGGGTAGTTTCAAATTTAGGTTGGATAAATTCATGAGTGAGAGGGGTTGGATTTGAGTGGGACTCGCACTTGAGTTAATAGAATCTTCAAAGCTTATTTCTTGGGTAGAATTGAAAATTAGGTTTGGCAATTATTCTGTTAGTGGGATGGATTGTGAAGGACCTGCCTAGTATGGACCAACAGGCCTGCTGCAGTGTTCCTCCTTTCTTATGTTCTTATGTTCTTATGTTAGGAAGTATTTCTTTATTCATAGAGTTGTCAAAAAGTGTAATTGTCTGGCTAGTGATGAGTGGAGGCAGGAACCATACATACTTTTAAGATGAGGTTTGATAAAGCTCATGTAGTAGGGAGAGAGAGGACTTAGTAGCGATCAGTGATGAGGCGGGGCCAGGAGCTATGACTCGATCCTTGAAACCACAAATAGGTGATTAAATAGGTGAATACACACACACACACACACACACAGAGTAGTCAGGAAGTGGAATAGTCTAGAGAAAGATATAGTGGAGGCAGGAACCATACATAGTTTTAAGACGAGGTATGATAAAGCTCATGGAGCAGGGAGAGCAGAGACCCAGTAGCGGACAGCGAAGGGGTGGGGCCAGGAGCTGAGTATCGACCCCTGCAACCACAATTAGGTGAGTACAATTAGGTGAGTACACACTTTCTTGTATAAGCGTACGTAATAAGGCAAATAGATTACTGGGATTTATATCAAGAAGTGTTAGCAACAGAAGTCCAGAGGTTATATTACAGCTTTATACATCATTAGTAAGGCCTCACCTAGATTACGCAGCTCAGTTCTGGTCTCCATATTACAGAATGGACATAAATTCGTTAGAAAACATTCAGCGTAGAATGACTAAATTAATACATAGCATTAGAAATCTTCCTTACGAAGAAAGATTGAAGACCTAAAATTACATTCACTTGTAAGACGTAGAATGAGGGAGACATGATCGAGGTATACAAGTGGAAAATGGGTATTAACAAGGGGATATAAATAAGGTCTTGAGGATATCTCTCAAGAAAGAACGCAATAATGGATTCAAGTTAGATAAGTTTAGATTTAGAAAGGATATAGGAAGTATTGGTTTGGAAATAGGGTAGTTGATGAGTGGAACAGTCTGCCTAGTAGGGTTATTGAAGCTAGGACCTTGGGTAGTTTCAAATTTAGGTTGGATAAATTCATGAGTGAGAGGGTTGGATTTGAGTGGGACTCGCGCATGAGTGGGTAGAATTGTCAAAGCTTATTTCTTGGGTAGCATTGAAAATTGGGTTGAGCAAATATTCTGTTAGTGGGACGGATTGTGAAGGACCTGCCTAGTATGGGCCAACAGGCCTGCTGCAGTGTTCCTCCTTTCTTATGTTCTTATGTTCTTAAGTGAATGACATGACGGATGGAATAGATCTAGAGGCGTTCTTGTTCGCAGACGACGTGAAACTAATGAGGAAAATTCAAGCGAACGAGAAACAGGTAAGCCTACAAGAAGATCTGGACAGGCTGGAGGCCTAGTCTGACAAATGGCTCTTGGAGTTTAACCCCACCAAGTGCAAAGTCCTGAAGCTTGCGGAAGGACAAAGAAAACAGCAGATAGAGTACAACCTAGGGAGGTTAGAGGCTGCGAAACTCACCCAAGAAAAGGATTTTGGGGTGAGCATCATACTGAGCACATCTCTGAGGCGCAGATCAACCAAATAACTGCTGCAGCACTGAAGTGTCTGGCAAACCAAAAAATAGCGTTACGACATCTAAGTAAGGAGTCATTCACGACTCTTTATACCGCGTACATCAAGCCTATATTGGAGTATGCTAAGAGGTATGTCCTACGAAGATAGGTTGAGGGATATCAACGTAATGACACTGGAGGACAGGAGGGATAGGGAGGACATGATAACGATGGATAGAATACTGAGAGGAACTGAATTGAAAAATTGAATAGGGCCAGAATGTTTGAGAGATGGGTTCATGGACAAGAGGACACATCCGCAAGTTGAAAACTCAGAGTCATAGGGATGTTAGGAAGTATTTCTTCAGCCTTAGAGTTGTCAGGAAGTGGAACAATCTGGAGAGTGGAGTAAAAGTGTCATGATCTATACATAGCTTTGAGACTGGAGAGTGGACCTAGTAGCGACCAGCGAAGAGGCGGGGCCAGGAACTGTGACTCGACCCCCACAACCACAAATATTTGAGTAGAACTAGGTGAGCACAGAGTCCAGAACAGGATTCGAATCTGTGCACCCTGCGTTAAAGTACACAGTACCACACAGCCAGATCCCAGATAAGTATGGGCGCCTAAGTTCAGTGCACCAGATTTGTACTAAGTTATTTCATCAAATCTTGCCACATGCACTGAACTTTGATTTTAGAATGCTTAACACTTATTGAATTCTCAGAGTATTCATCTCTCCACTGCTTTTCAATGAAGATATCTTTCACTGTCTGCCACGCCCCTTATATACAGAAAGAGTAATTTTGGTGTGGAGGTTTGGGACTGATCCCGCCAGTACCTTCCAGGTGTAGATTATAATGCATCTTTCTCGCCTGGGTTCTAAGAGGTACAGTTCTAGGGACTTCAAACCCTCCCAATAATTTAGGTGCTTGACTGAGTTTATACGAGCTTATAATATTTTTGGTTGCAGCTATGGCATAAATGCATTTCAAACAATGGAAGGAGAAAGTTAGGTCATACATTTGTGGTTTATGTTAATGTGACAGGGAAAACATTGGTCAAACACACAGTAAGTTAAAAAATACAATTCATATTTCTGTTTCAGTGCCGGCATTGAGGTGTGGCTGATGGTTCCTGGACTGGTGCTGGCATCCTGGGCATACTCCCGATGGCGACACAGCTACTGGTCGACCCTCGGAGTTCGTACCCCGCCCTTCCTGCCATTCCTGGGTCACATACACAAGCAACTATCATTAACCCAGACTCGGTGGGAGTATCTCAATGAGGTTAGTATTCTCTACTTGATGCTCTTATCAAAATACCTTTAATGGATTTTATTATTTTATTACAAAATACATATTTTGTTTATAAATAAATATTTGACTAAAGAAAAATATTTAGCAATCATAATTTTTAAGAATTAAGTCTGGATGTGGTGAGAGTATGGAGGTGGATGTACTCAACTTGTGACAACATTCTGATGTTTACAGGTGTACTCTAAGTATGGAGGCTCCTCACTATGTGGTATGTACGAAATATTTCGTCCTGTTTTGATGATCGGCGATCCTGACCTTCTCAAAAACATCTTGGTTAAGAACTTTGATCATTTTATTGACCGTCGGCAGTTTCTGGCGGAAGAAGGAAGCCTTATTAAAGAAATGGTTTTTAACAAATCAGGAGACGAGTGGAAAGCCCTTCGTTCCATAATGACCCCCACTTTCACCTCGGGCAAGATGAGGGGAATGTTCCCACTCATCACTGAGAAAGCCGACATTCTTGTTTCCTTTACTCTTCAAGAAGCTGCTAAGAAACCTTATACTGATATGAAAGTAAACTTCGGATTGTTTGCAATGGACACTATTGCTTCCTGCGCTTTTGGTATTGAATGCAATTCCTTTAAGAAAGAAAAGGCAGAATTTGCCAGACAGGCAGAAACATTCTTTGCTTTTTCGTTTATAAGAACCATTAAATTTAGTCTTTTAAATATTTCTCCAAGGATTTTTAACAGTCTGAGGCTAAAATTAGAGACTACTACTCTCAGATTTTTCGAAAGTGTTGTGGAGCAGACCATAGCAGCCAGGAAAGAAAGCCAGAGAAGGGGAGATTACTTAGACCTCCTTTTGGATGCACAAGCTGGCCATGACCAGTGCACCACTACTAAGAAAACATCTACTACCCTCAACCAGTCCACCACTGACAGCCTCAATGGAATTGAAAGCCTATCCATCACCCCATCTAAGCAAGGTCAGTACTGATATCTAATCGAATTTTACTGTGTTAACCTGAAACTTCTTGCATTATTATTTTCATATAAAGCATTAACTCGATTACTTTGATAATTTGTAAGTGTTTCCCTCTGAGGAAAACTATAAATGAGGTTTGTTTATTTACATGATACCATCCTAGATCATCCGTCCAACTATGGGCGGATAAATACTGTTCAATACTTTTATCATACACTTAGATATTTAGACCGTATTTGAAGCTAACGATTGCAACTATACTCATATAATATATGTAAACTGTAATATAGTATATGTAAACTGTAATATAGTATATGTAAACAGAGTAATAATACTCAGATATAGTATATGTGGATGGCATATTGAGCTGAGGGTTATAACTAAAATCTTCTGAGATTTCACTTCACTTTACAATGCATCTAGCATTTATACTGTAGCTCACGATCGCTTATCAACATGGTTATGTTCATGAGCATTTTGGCAGTATTCTTTATGGGTATGAATGAACGAAATACTACAAAACCCATCAGCTCACTGAATGAAGAATGAAAACAAAATAGATGGCCTTATACTATTCCTGCATCTCCGTGAAGGTATTCTACACTGTTGAGAGGATCAGATATGTTTTCTCGGTAGCACAGATACTTTGTCCTGATATCAGAGCAAGCTTTCTAATCTGGCAATTCATTCTTTTGTATGAGCCAACTAAGTATTGGGTGTTTCTCTTGGCACTTGTTACTTGTGTTAGATTCGTTCCACGTTCATATGTCCAAAGGTTCGTTCCACGTTCATATGTCCAAAGGTTCGTTCCACGTTCATATGTCCAAAGGTTCGTTCCACGTTCATATGTCCAAAGGTGAACAAAAAAACATCCGTTTAACTGTCAGTCACTGTCCTATAACAGTATGGAAATCCCTAATCATGATGTTATACCACCAGGATTATATGTATGGATCAGCAGCCATACACACGGTAAAACAATGTATGGATCTGCACCATACACACGGTAAATCAATGTTGGTGGGTCACGATGGATACGTGAGTCATATAGTCTGTCACGATGATGTTAGGTTCTTAAGTTATGAGAAAGACCTGCCTTGTATGGGTCAGTAGGCCTGCTGCAGTGTTCCTCCATTCTTATGTTATTATAAAACCACTCACGAGGGATACTATGTAGGAGAAGGGAAAAAACTCTAAAGGCTGTGCACATTGTAAGCTTTTCAACCCTTTATAAACCATTTAAATCAATGGCGGTCTGTTTTTTCAAGCTATTAACTAGCTATCAATGGATTGCACAAGTATATTGTGAAGTGATGCCAAGATGAACATTGAACCCAACTTATGAACTTTGGTAAAATGTATTTAACGTATTTTGATCTTAATTAGTTTGACAATAATATTCTGACTGAGCATCAGGTCAATACCTTCATATCTCACTTACCGTGATTCCAGTGCATTTAATTAGTCCACAAATAACCCTCAGTTAGATGAAGAATCTTAAGACGACGTTTCGGTCTACGACTCGGACAAAAACGTCTTCATTAGTTTCTTCTCTACAATGCGAGTTATTTATGAATTGTTCCAGCTACGATATTGTGACTTTTTATGCATTGTCAATCTGTAAACATATCCTAGCCAACCTGATCCTAGCCAACCTGATCCTAGCCAACCTGATCCTAGCCAACCTGATCCTAGCCAACCTGATCCTAGCCAACCTGATCCTAGCCAACTTGATTCTCACCTCCACACAGACAACACTACATTTATTCATTGAATATATATATATATATATATATATATATATATATATATATATATATATATATATATATATATATATATATATATATATATATATATATATATATATCAAAGTAATCAAAGAAAAAAGTCTTATTAACAGAAAAGTGACATTTAAATAACCTCATTCATTAATCTCTAATTAATAATAAGAATTTGGGGCCATTTAAGACATATTTCTCAGCTAAGTTTACTTTTCATTTACAAAATAAAATCATTCAGAGTGAAAAGTGAATAAATAACGTGTGAAAAGTAAATAAATAATATTTGGTAACGTTACAGTGTTGACGGACACGAGTATTGTGGCTCAGTGTGTGCTGTTCTTAATCGCTGGCTACGACACCACGGCTTCGACTCTCACCTTTTCGTCTTTCCTTCTGGCCAAGAACCCCATACACCAGCAGCGTCTCCGACAGGAGGTGCAGCACATGGTTCAGCAACACGGTGCTGTTACCTACCAGGGCATCATGGAAGCCAAATTCCTGGATGCTTGTATCATGGGTGAGAAGATCCTGGAGGTGTCCAGTTATTTATTGCACTAATGTTTTAGTTTCTGCTAATACTTTCAGAGCTAACCATACCTGGAGTATACCTGGAGTATACCTGGAGAGGTATACTAATATTTTGTGAAAGTTGTTTTCAGGAAAAAAAAAAGCAGCTGGACTTTTTCCTGCAGAATAGTAAATAGGAAAAATATTAACTGGGAAATTTTACAAAAAATAAATATGAAATGATAACCAACACGAACAACATCTAAACTAAGCTGAAAGCTGTCGAGGCTGGAGCCTCAGCTGGTGACAGACAGCTGAACGAAGGCTACCTCCTCTTAAAGCTGACGAGGCTGGAGCCTCAGCTGGTGACAGACAGCTGAACGAAGGCTACCTCCTCTTAAAGCTGACGAGGCTGGAGCCTCAGCTGGTGACAGACAGCTGAACGAAGGCTACCTCCTCTTAAAGCTGTCGAGGCTCCAGCCTCGACAGCTTTAACCTAACCATGGATGTCCTAATCCGTGAACCTACCCCTGGGCCCCTTCTTGATACCACACCCAGTTCTGACCCTACCTCGTTAATGGACAACTCTTCGGACACCTCTAATACCCCTGTACCTCTTGGTGGTGCCAGTTCGTCACCTGCTTTAGGTACCGGGGTTCCGACCGGCCCATTTGACACGTTTTATCTTCGCTCTTCTCTGACCTTGATTCCAGCTTCTCCCTCAATGGTGCGGCAATTTTCGGATTGCTCGCCCGTCACACGTTGGACCACCTCCGGTCCCACATCCAAACGACCAAGACCCTTACATGACGATTCGACACTTCCTTCTCATTCATCTCAGAAACAACCAGCTCGTCACGCACTCCCCTTAAACACTTTGTTTCACACTACTCAATGGACAAAGTTTTTTACTCTAAGACCGACTACACCAACTACCTATCTTTCCAATCATAGTATTGGTAAAGCTCTCCTATGCCATGTAGTTAAAGATATCTCATTTCATGCTCTCAAGAGCGGCACTCGCATCATCTCAGTCCAGAATGCTGGCCAAGCACGTGATCTTTCTCTTCTTACGACCATAGATACTATTCCTAACACTATTGACAAGCATCATTCTCTCAATTCTTGTAGTGGTACTGTCATTTTGCCCCACACCATTGTCCAACGGAATTTCCAGACATGTGGTGATGACATTTTGGAGCAGCTTGAGCTCCAAGAACTCCCTATCCTTAAAGTTGACACTTTTGTCCTCCCTGCCCGTAAGCGAAGACGTTATCCTTGCAATATAGCTTGTTTAACGTTTGACTGTTGTGACCTTCCGCCCTCAGTCTACATTGCAGGTCACCGTTTATAAATTCGAAAGGTGACCTCTACACCGCAACAGTGTAGAAACTGCTGGCATTTTGGTCATCCAGCGAAATATTGCAGGTCCAGGGCCGAATGCCCAGTCTGTGGTGCTGACGACCATTCCAGTCCTATTTGTAATCTACCTCTCTCTTTCCCTAACTGTCATGAGGCGCATCCATCGTACTCTCGCTGTTGTCAGGTTTACCTAAATGAGCAGGAAATCCGTTGTCTCAAAGAGGCAGAAGGCTTCTCGTATGCTATGGCCGTCTCTCTTCTACGCCTTCAAGGGAGACTTCCCCGTATTTCCTATTCTCGCATTGCTAAACGTCCCCCCACTTCTGGGATTCCAACTTCCCTGGCTTCCTCTGTGGTCGCCCCATCCTTAGTCACCCCTGCCTTGAATCCTTTTGCTGTTCTTGGCTCCGAGGTCCCTACCTCGGCATCCCATACTGTCCACACCCCTTCCACCACGCTCCACCTGAGGTTCCTCCTCCTCTCACTTCTCCGTCTACACCCCTCCTTCCTTCACAACGCCCTCCTCCTTCTCTAATTACAGGTCATCCGCTGCCTCCACACGTCGACTTTTCTAATCCTAGTCCATAGATACCTCTAACTTTGACTTCTATCTTTCTCTCTATAAATCATGGCTTATTTGCAGTGGAATATCCGAGGCCTCAGGGGTAACGGGGGTGAGCTTCAGGTGTTGCTCTCCCAGTTTTCCCCGGTTGGAGTCTGTTTGCAAGAACCCAAATTACAATCCGATGTTATCCAGCCCTTTTCGGGCTATGATTTGTTATATTCATTGGATCCTTTTTCCAATGGGACCTTTAACGAAAGTACTTTTCTTATACGCACTGGTATTCCATACCGTCAGCTCTATGATCGTTCTTCTCTTCATTACACTGCAGCCCGTATCCACTTGAATAAGTGGTATACACTCTGTTCTTTATATCTCTCTCCTTCACGAGCATTGTCTATCCCAGATGTTGATTTTCTGGTTTCTTCCTTACCGCCACCCCTTCTGTTACTTGGCGATTTTAACGCACACCATTTTCTCTGGGGAGGGTCGTACTGTAACTCCCGTGGTGTTCAGTTGGAGGCATTTCTTGCTTCTCTTCCCCTCCAAGTCTTAAATACGGGTACTCCTACCCATTTTGATCCTCGAACTCATTCATTCTCTTGCATCGATCTCTCCATCTGCTCTTCCTCATCTGTCCTCGACTTCACCTGGTCTGTCCTCCCATACTTACATGACAGCGATCATTTTCCAATCATTCTTAAGTCCCCTTCACATTCTCCACCTCCTCGTAGCCCACACTGGCAATTTGACCGGGCTAAATGGGACCTTTATGCACATCTTACTGCCTTTCATGAGGTTCCTTCCTCGTCCTCCATTGATGAGGTTTTACATCTCTTTTCGTCCTCCGTCTTCACGGCAGCTTCACATTCTATTCCCCAAACCTCGGGCAAGCATCCTCAGAAGTGCGTGCCTTGGTGGTCTCCTGCTTGTGCTCGGGCAGTGCGTTTGAAACGCGCTGCGTGGGGCAGGTATCGGTATAACAGAACCACAGAGAGACTCCTTGATTTTAAGCAGACGAGAGCAATTGCTCGCCGTGTCATATGTGATGCTAAACGCACTTGCTGGCGGGATTACGTTTCTACTGTCACTTCGGCTTCCTCGATGAGTGCAGTCTGGAAGAAAGTGCGGAAATTGAGTGGTAAATTCTCCCCCAACCCGGCTCCTGTTCTTCAGGTTGCCGGTGTCGATATGGCACACCCTAAACCACATACCACGGGTGGGGTTCGAACCCGCGGTCAGAGAGTCTCAGAAAGACATTTCCGTGTCCGGGTTAGTAATGAGCTTTCCCCGGACTTTGTCCAAGCTGAAGGTGTCCCCCAGGGATGTGATCTGAGCACAACACTCTTTCTCCTTGCTATAAATAATCTGGCATCAGTTCTCCCATCCAACATTTGGTCATCGCTCTATGTGGATGACTTTGCTATAGCTTGTGCAGGTGCTGACTGTCACCTCATTGCAGTTTCCTCCAGCATGCCATCAACCGGGTTTCTGAATTTGCCACCACTCACGGGTTTAAATTTTCTAGTGGCAAAACTCATCAAATTACGTTTACTAGACGTTCAGTGGTCTCTGATCATCCATTGTACCTATTCGACTCACGTATCCCAGAACGTGATACAGTTAGGTTTCTCGGCCTCCTGTTTGACCGTCGATTGTCCTGGAAACCTCACATTACCTCTCTGAAGGCAACTTGTCATAGCCGGCTGAACCTCCTAAAAACCCTCGCACATCTTTCATGGGGGGCTGATCGTAGCACTCTCCTCCGCCTGCATTCAGCCCTAATTTTATCGAAACTCGATTATGGTGACCAGATATATTCGGCAGCCTCCCCTGCTACTCTTTCAATCCTTAATCCCATACATCACTAGGGATTGCATTTATGCATTGGTGCATTTCGTTCTTCCCCGGTTGAGAGCCTCTATGTAGAAGCGAACATTCCATCCTTGTTATATCGTCGTGATGCACATTGCATTCTCTATTATGTTCCCTTCCCATGACCTCCGCAATCCTTCCATGTATAGGATTGTCACATATGTTAGTAGACGCTCTTTATTTGTCCGTCGCCCCTGTTTACTTCGTCCCTTTTCTCTTCGTCTACATTCACTCTTGTCTTCCCTTCAGCTACCACCTTTATATGTTCATGTGACATCTCCTTTCCCTACCCTTGGGAAGTTCCTGCTGTCCGTGTCTGTTCTATTCCTCTACCTTGCGCGAAAGCCCAACTACCTACGGCGGCTTCTCGCTCATTTTTTCTAGACCACTTCCGTTCTCATTCCCATGCCATCGCAGTGTACACCGATGATTCAAAGTTATCTGACGGCGTCGGATTCGCAGCAGTATTTCTGGACAGTGTCGTGTGAGGGCATCTATTACCCTCGGCTAGCATATTTATGGCTGAATTGTATGCCATTCTTGTGGCACTTATCCGTATTGCATCTATGCCTGTCACCATTTGTGGTCGTTTCAGACTCCCTTAGTGCTTTACAGGCTATCCGTAAAATTCATACACCTCACCCCCTAGTTCTTCGTATCCAACTTTGGTTACGCCATATCTCTAGCAAGCATAAAGATATTGTTTTTTGTTGGGTCCCTGGTCATGTTGACGTACAGGGCAATGAACAGGCAGACACTGCTGCGCGGTCAGCAGTACATGACCTTCCAGTTTCATATAGAGGTGTTCCATTCATGGACTATTTTGCGGTCATTGCTACCCACCTTCGCACCCGTTGGCAACAACGCTGGTCTGACCTGCTAAATAACAAACTTCATTCTATTAAACCGAGTATAGGTTTCTGGCCTTCTTCTTGTCACCAGTGTCGAGGTTGGGAGACTACACTCTCCCGTCTTCGCATCGGCCACACTCGTCTTACTCACGGGGATCTCATGGAGAGGCTCCCTGTTCCTCTGTGAGCATTGTCAGGTTCCAGTGTCTGTTAGACATATTCTGTTGGACTGCCCACTCTATCAACGAGCACACAGAATTTACTTCCAATGGCGTCTTCACTCTGCGGCCCTTTCTTTACCTTCCCTTCTTGCCGATGGGCCCTCCTTTAATCCTGACTCTCTCATCGACTTTTTTGACAGAAACTGACTTACTACACAAACTCTGAAGTTTATACCTCTAGCACTTCCCTCAGTCCCTTCTACCTCAATCTCTTGCTATACTCTATCCTTGCACTATCCACTACTCTACTACACTCTATACCCTACTAATCATCCCTCTCCCACTTACAATCCATTCTTTCTGCGTCCTACTTTCCTCTGCGGCGCTGTATGACCCCTGTGGTTTAGTGCTTCTTTTGATTATAATAATAATAATACCCATTATCCCTGCATCCTACCCTGCCTTACTGCGTTGTATGACCCTTGTGGTTTAGCGCTTCTTTTGATTATAATAATAATAATATGAGCGTACCTTCACAAAATTCAACTTTAATAACAAAAACATACCACGGGAACAAGTCAACCTTGTCCTAAATGAAACAAGCTGAGAAGATATCCTAAACAACAAGGGTCTGAACCTTTGTCTAGAAAAAATTAACTCGTTGGCACTTGAGGTCTGCTCAAGGCATTTTCCATTAAGAAAGAGAAGATGTAAACTAAAAAGAGATAGATGCTTCCTATACAGGTCAAGGCAAGAAATCACAGAGCTGCTGAGAGGCAACAGTATATCTGAAATACAAAGGGAGGCACTGGTTAGAGAAATAGCGAATATTGAACTGAAGCTTAAGGAATCTTACAGGAGACAAGAATCTAAAGCCATAAAGGAAATTGAAAGAAACCCAAAATACTTCTTGCCTTATGCCAAATCTAAGGGAAAAACAGCATCCAGGATTGGGCCCCTGCTTAGACGAGATGAGACCTACACAGATGACAGCGAAGAAATGAGTGAAATTCTAAAGTCCCAATATGACTCATTGTTCAGCGAGCCATTAACTAGACAAAGGGTCAACAATCAAAATTAATTTTTTTATGACCGAGACCAAAAATCTGGTCATTTCAAAACCTCTGATATTATTCTGACACCACAAGACTTCGAAAAGGCAATTTTATGACATGCCCATGCACTCTGCCCCAGGCCCAGACTCATGGAACTCCGTGTTCATCAAGAACTGCAAAAAGCCCCTATCACGTGTCTTCAGCATTCTATGGAGAGGAAGCATGGACACGGGTCATCCCACAGTCACTATAAACAGCAGACATAGGCCCACTCCTCAAAGGTGGCAGTAAAGCAATTGCAAAGAAATACAGACAGATAGCGCTACCATGAAAATCTTTGAAAGGGTTCCAAGAAGCAAGATCGCTAACCATCTAGTTACCCATCAGTTGCACAACCCAGGGCAACCTGGGTTTAGAGCAGGTCACTCCTACCTGTCTCAGATACTGGACCACTATGACAAAGTAATGGATGCTATAGAGGATAAACAAAATGCAGATGTAGTATATACAGACTGCGAAAGCCTTCGACAAGTGCGGTGTAATAGCGCACAAAATGTGTGATAAAGGAATAACAGGAAAAGTTGGTAGATGGATCTATAACTTCCTAACAAATAGAACACAAAGAGAAATATTAAACAGAGTAAAGTCTGAGGCGGCTACGGTGAAAAGCTCTGTTCCATAGTACTCACTCCCATCCTGTTCCTCATCATCGTATATGATATAGACAGAGATATAATCCAAAGCTCAATGTCTTATTTTGCCATGACAGTGACCTCCATCAAAGACACTGCAAGACTCCCATCAGACATCAACCAAATCTTTAAATGGGCCACAGAAAACAATATGAAGTTCAATGAAGAGAATTTCAACTACTCAGATATGGAAAACTTGAGGAAATTAAAACTGCATCAGAGTATACAACAAATTCTACCCATACAATAGAACAAGAAACTAATGTGAAGGACCTGGGAGTGATAATGTCAAGAGGATCTCACCTTCAAAGTCCACAACAATGTATCTACCTCATCTGCTAGAAAAATGATAGGATGGGTAATGAGAACCTTCAAAACTAGGGACGCCAAGACCATGATGATTCTCTTCAAATTGCTTGTTCTTTCTAGGCTGGAATACTGCGGTACACTAACGGCCCCCTTCAAGGCAGGCGAAATTGCTGACCTGGAGAGTGTACGGAGAACTTTCACGGCACACACAAGTACGATAAAGCACCTAAATTACTGGGAACGGTTGAAGTCCCTTGTTTTGTATTCCCTGGAATACAGGCGAGAAAGATACATGATAATATACACTTTGAAAATCCTAGAGGGATTAGTACCAAACTTGCTCACGAAAATCACTCCCTATGAAAACAAAAGACTTGGCATGAGATGCAACATTCCCCGAATGATAAGCAGGTACACTGAGACAACACTATAAGTGTCAAGGGATCGAGACTGTTCAACTGCCTCCCAGCATACATAAGGGGGATTACCAATAGGCCCCTGGCTGTCTTTAAGCAGGCACTGGACAGGCATCTAAAGTTAGTAGCTGATCATTCGGGCTGTGATTCTTACCTCGGCTTACGTGCGGCCAGCAGTAACAGCCTTGTTGATCCACCACAAGGCCTGATCTCAGACCGGGCCGCGGGGGAGTCAACCCCAGAAATCCTCTCCAGGTATACTTCAGGTATGTCCCATGTCTGAAACATTTTGTCTCTGTTTACTTTGCCAATTCCTCTCAGTACTTTTTATGTCAAGTGTGTGTGTGAACTCACCTAGTGTACTCACCTAGTGTACTCACCTAGTGTACTCACGTTGTGTACTCACCTTGTGTGTGTGTGTGTGTAATGTTTATGTAGTTTATTTTACTTTGTGGACGAGCATAATTCTTCGACTTATTTTTTGTTCATTCTTCAGAAACTTTGAGACTGTACCCGCCCTCGTTCTTTGGAGAACGAAAATGCACCAAATCTTACAGGTAGGTCGTACACTCACAATAACTTTCAATTAACAGAAATTTGATTTAGCTAGCGAATTATTGATTACATTCCCCTAAACGTACTTTTTTCTGACAAGTTTTTGTTAGAAACGTGGGCTTTCATATTTTCTTTGTAGTAATGACAATATCTAAAAGCTTTCATTGCAGTAAGCTGAAATGCCATCAAGCTTCTTACATGTTAAAAACAAGTTTATTTTAACAGAATACCTGGCACTAACGTGACTCTGCATCCTGGCGACTGCGTTACTATCCCATTCTGGGGTTTGCACCACGACCCTCGTTACTGGCCGGAACCGGAAACATTTCTGCCAGATCGTTTTCTGCCGGAGAACAAGACCAATATTACCAACTTTACTCACATGCCCTTTGGAATGGGACCTAGAAATTGCATAGGTAGGTGGAACTAAAAATTTGTATTGATTTGTTTTTCCTTTTCAAAAGCTACCCAGTATCTAGTCCTGTCCTTTTGTTATTTTTAATTATGATTTTTTTTTCATTTAGCAATGCGATTTGCCCTGATGGAGGTCAAGGTAGCACTAGCTAAGCTGTTATTAAAAGCTGAATTACACCTATGGAGTGGTCATGAGGAACTGAAGCTGGAAGAATCTCCTTTCCTGCTGAGACCAGGAGCCATCAATCTCGTTATCTCGCCTCTGGCTGAAAGTACACAAAGCTGAAGACCCACTATAAAAACTTGTCTTGGGACTGCCTCCTTGTAAGCTGCACTCTGGGCAAGCGCTGTTGACACTGACACTCTGAGACGCTTCTCTCAGACTTACAAGTGGTTATGGGACAAATTTCTAGCTGACTGCAGTAGAAAGTATTCCCCACCTACATGCACTACTGGAAAAGGGTTTAACTTACTTGATGGAGTAGAAATGTCTCCTAGTCTTCCAATCTCCCTAAGCTATAACCCCTCCAAACACCATGTGCAGGGAAGAACCTTAATATGCAAAATTTAAGTGGTATTAGTGTCCTACCTGCACCTCAGAGTTCCCTGGTTTCAAAGGATATCCCTTAAGCCATATATGCAGTAAGTGACACTAGCTTCTAGACTAATACTTAATTAAGGGGGATTGCCCACAATTATTACCTTATAGTGGGCATTCGCCCGCTTATAACCCACAGCTCAAATAACCCCACCTTCCTCCGAATATCGCCAGCCAGCTTTACTAAGAGAAATGCAAAGTGTATTATCTTACTGTGGGGGCCTGGGCCAGAGACGAATATCCACAGTACGTTGGGAAGCCTCTGTGATTCTTGGTTCCCAGGCAAGTATTTTGAAGACACGTGGGGGACCGAGCTCTAGCTCTTAGTGCCCTGTTAACACCACGACGTCCAATTCAAGAAGAAGGAACTAGTGCTCTCTCCCGCCTAGATTCAAGTGTGGAGCTGCTAGTTCTCGTTAGCTAACATAATCTAATGTTCCTATTTAAGGCTTATATCTACCTATGTTAAGGTGCTAGAGCTACATTATTAATATCTAACGTTGCCTCAATAATCCTAATATTTGTTACTAACTGTACAAACTTACCTAGGCCTTCCTAGGAGAATAAATCTATCAATTAATGTGTGTAATCTTTCTACCTTCGCCAACTGTGAGGGTTTGTTTGGTTGGGTGTGTTGGTTCATGAACTCCGAGGACCGATCCGTGGTATGTTTAAGGCTCCTTACGGCTCACATACCCTGTGGAACTTAAGCGACTCAATAAAGTTTCCACATCCTCTCGCCGGCAAAGGTAGACGATAAGTCTACATCAAGTTCATCTTCCGCAAGCCCTTACAGCGGGCCCTGGACACAAGTGCCATCCGGTCACTCTCGTCGAGCAGGCTCTGGTCTAACTCCGACTGTCCAGTTTCCGCCGTGTAGACCTCCGGGGGTGCAAACTTGTTGGTTCCAGTGGTCTTAACACCCTTCCCTTTAACTTTAATATCTTTCACATGTCTAGCCTTGTCTGAGCAGCTTCTTACTTTTCCACCCAGTGGCCCATATGCCCTGGTAGCCCTACTTCCCATTGATACGAGGTTCCCTGGGTTTAATGACAATCTATCTCCCTCTTTAGGTACCCCATAAAAGCGTCTCCCCAAGGTGGCTGAGTGTCCATCACTCCCTACTTTGTTTGGGCTTACCTGGCGGTTCATCGTGTACACTAACATTCATTATCACTACTCCCCCAGCTATCATGGTGTCAGCTTCCCCCCTCTCTGGTGTTGCAGGGAATTCATGAGGAATTCTGCCACCGATGATATATCCTACTGGGGATCTGTATAAAACAATTCCTTCCTTAATAGTCCGTCGTGTAGACAGGAAGTCATCTAGATAGTTGGCTCCCACCAGGATACCTACATTTCTGACTGTGTCAGTGGTAATGTCCTGGTCTGCCAGCTTCACACCAAGGTCTTTCAATCGCTTGGTTGCTGCTGCAAGACCTCTGGTCGTAATAGTCGCAGGTAACGTCTTTACTACCAAAGCTGTAATATTTCTGCGATGTCCACCCAATTTAACAGTGACATCCACATCATAAGACTTGGGTGGGTCCTGACTTATAGCACCTCCCAATGTCGCATTAACTTTGTCGGTGGCCTTCAACTTTAACTTAGCCACCAACTTCTCTGTTATCATGGACACTTGTGCTCCCGAGTCAAAGAATAATCGGGTTGTTTCGGATCTGTTCCCGTTCACAACCCCTGCCATGACTGTAGGTAGGGCAGCAACTCTGTGCTTCTCGATCAGATTAGAGACTTTGCCCACACTAATCACACTGGCTACCACTACAGGCTCGAACTCGCTTTCTATCTCTACTGGAGACACGTCCCTACTAGCCTGGGGTTCCCTTAAATTATTGGGACATAGTGCAGTATGGTGCTTACCTTTCCGGCAGTTATATCACTCCGAAAGATGTGACTGGCAATTTTCTGCCTCATGTCCCCCACAACACCTTAAGCATAGCTGCAGCTCCTTTAGTCTCTGCCGCCTACTGCTCACTTACCCTGTGGAACTTGAGGCCCGGTGGCCTGGTGGCTTGAGCTCTCGCTTCACACACGGAGGGCCCGGGTTCGATTCCCGGCGGGTGGAAACATTTCGACGTGTTTCCTTACACCTGTTGTCATGTTCACCTAGCAGCAAATAGGTACCTGGGTTGTTAGTCGACTGGTGTGGGTCGCATCCTGGGGGACAAGATTAAGGACCCCAATGGAAATAAGACAGACAGTCCTCGATGACGCACTGACTTTCTTGGGTTATCCTGGGTGGCTAACCCTCTGGGGTTAAAAATCCTAAGAAATCTTATCTTATCATAAAGTTTCCACACCCACCATAAAGTCTCTCATACTAGTGAGGTCTTATTTTTTCATGTATATTATGACCAGTTGTCTAATCACGAAAAAAATCCTTACCTTTGATTTATCGTTATTTTTATTATTGTTGTTATTTGCCTTAAATTTTTGTTATATGTTGAATAAAAAAAAAAATCTGTGCATCACTTATTTTTTTCACTATTTGGAACTATCCTAAGTTAAATTCTAGATAATTTACCATATACAACTCTTCTGAAAGTTTCAAATTATGTATGAAACTTAAATAAAAATTTATTAGGTACTTCAAAAATATATTTCATAGTCTATATTCAAAAGATTAAAGAAAACGAAAACCTACATCACAGAAAACAGAGAAATTTTTTGCACATACTAGTGGAAATTTTAAGTTATTTTTTCGGATAAATTTGATGACATTACTGGAATTAGTGGAAATACTTTATGACGGAAAATAATAACTTTTGAAGAGGTGGACCGGTAAGCCAGCAGAAGGCCTTGGTCAGAAGTTCCAGTGGCTAGTCAGTAAGTTTGTTCAGGTATCAAGTCTTTGATACAATTACATTACGTAACAGATCGTCTTTGTTAGTGAAGATGAGGTCCAGTGTATTTTCAAGTCTTGTAGACCCTATTATTTGCTGGTTTAAGGTGAATTTGGTGCAGAGATTTAATAGTTCGTGTGTGTGTAAATTTTCATCTGCACTGCCTTCTGGGGTGATCTCTGCTAAAACATTATACAAATACAAATACAAATTTTTATTCCTTCGCAATTTTACATAGAAGTGCAAGGAGAGCCACTGACATGCCATGGCATTAAGGGCAGCTTAATCTAATGGCTTATAGACTATGTACATAATATTGGAGAAATTTATTGAGTTTGACTTGTTTAAATATTGTTCAGATTACAATATGGTGATATTACATTGGGCAAATTACAATATGGTGATACTACATTGGGCAAATTACAATATGGTGATACTACATTGTAACAAGTGTTTAGTAGGATGGTAGTTAATAGTAAAAATTTAAATTATCTTTAGGAAAATAACATTGAGCATTTTTGAAAGTAATTTACAGAATGCGTATTTAGTTTAGGGTGAGTAGGTGGTAATATAATAGTAATATAATAGTAAAAATTGAAATTATTTCATAGGAAAATAACACTGAGCATTTTTGAAAGTAATATAATAGAACATAATAGTAAAAATGGTAATTATCTTATAGGAAAATAACATTGAGTATTTTTTGAGTATGAGTATTTAGTTAAGGGTGAGTAGGTGGTTTTTGAGAAGAGTCTTAAAATGATTTTCAGACAAGGTTATTTTAGTATTTACTGGTAATGAATTCCAGATTCTGGGGCCCTTTATGTGCATAGATTTTTACATAGGTTGATATGGACACTGGGTATATCAAAAAGTGATCTGTGCCTTGTGTTGTGGTCATGGGTCCTATTAAAGTTGGTGAGGAGAATTTTGAGCGTTTATATTAGAGTGTAAGTAGTAGGCACAAGAATAAGTGTGAATGTTCTTTATGGTGAGTAGTTTTAGGCTTTTGAATATTGGTGGAGTATGCTGTCTAGAGTGGGAATTTGTTATCATTCTGACTGCAGCCTTTTGCTGGGTTATGAGTGGTCTAAGGTGATTTACTGTTGTTGATCCCCATGCACAGATTCCATACGTGAGATAAGCGTAGATGAGTGAGTGATATAGTGCAAGGAGAAATTTGTTGTATGTGTATTTGGAATTTAAGGCTACTGTCAAGTTGGATTCCTAGGAATTTTCCCTCTGTGAGTCTTGTGATGGGTGAACCATTGAGCGTTATGTTAAGTGGAACATTTGCGGCTCTGTTTCCAAACTGTATGAAGTAGGTCTTGTCAGTATTGAGAGTAAGCTTATTAGTCGTCATCCATGTTGATATTTTCTGTAATTCGGCATTGACGGTGTTGACCAGTATGACTGGATTTGGGTGAGAGAAGACATACGTTGTGTCATCTGCAAATAATATGGGTTTGAGTAGTTGTGATGCATTCGGTAGGTCATTGATGTAAATGAGGAATAGGAGTGGACCCAGGACACTTCCTTGAGGGACTCCGACTGTAATTTGTTGCTACTCTCCTCCATTTTTGTTGTCTCAAGTTGAAATCTCCCAGTAGCAAGATGTTTGGGGCAGGGATTGGGAGATTTCCCAGACAGTGGTCAGTTTTCAAAAGCTGTTCCTGGAATTGCAGGGAAGTTGCATCTGGAGGCTTGTATACAACCATAATGACAAGGTTTTGGTTTTCAGTCTTTACTGCCAAAATGAAGATTGAGACATGGAATCTTTATTGAAGAAACATTTCGCCACACAGTGACTTCATCAGTTTAATACAAAGCAGAAAGGTGTAAGAGGAGGAGTTTGAGGTAATCAGTCCCTCAGCATATGGTCGGAGAGGTGGCTTATATGCTGTACTCAGGTGAGTGGAAGCAGGAGGAGGCGGGATCACAGTGGAACCATCCACTAGTCCAAACGCTGGACAAGTATTGAAGAATTCCTTGTATCAAGTTCACCTTTCTGCTTTGTATAGGACTGAAGAAGCCACTGTGTCTCGAAACGTTTCCTTAATAAAGATTCCCATATGTTGCAAAAGTGTCTCAATCTTCAACTTGTCTGTTTTCAAACCATTTATCACATCTGTCAGACACTGCAACATCATGGGATCTTGATACAATGAATTCTTCAACACTTGTCCAACCTTTGGACGAAGACCTACTTACACTAGTGGATGATTCCACTATGATCCCAGCCCCAGACATCTGCTGCTTGGTGATTTCAATCTAAGACTTACATAACAGAAGTGTGTAGCAAATATTGTTATAGCAGAGGCTATCCCTGGAGGCAGCTCAGATGAAAAGTCACACACACATGAGTTGCTGAATATCTGCAATAAATACGCCCCAAGTCAACAGATAGTGGAGCCAACAAGACTGGAAAACACACTTGACCTTATTTTCACAAATAATGATGACCTGGTAAGAAATAATATAGCAATATCAAAATAACTAATTCGGATCACAATCCAATTGAAGTCCAGACTTGTATGCACAGGGGCCCTTAACAGCAAAATGCATGCAGCTACGAGGGTGCCGTCACCAAATTCAACTTCAACATCAACATTAACTGGGATCAGGAAAATATGTGCTAAATGAAACATGTTGGGGGATCTGAACCAGTGCCTTGAAAGCATCAACTTTCTGGCAGCTGAAATATGTTCAAGGTAGATTTCCCTTAGAAATAGGAAGAGAAGAAGTAACCTTTAGAGCGAGACACTCCCTCTACAGAAGGCGTAGAATCATTGAGCTCCTCGAGGGAGCTAGATTATCCGAAATTCGGAAGGAAACAGTGACCAGAGAAGTGGAAAATAATTAGCCTGAGTTAAATGACTCGTAGAGGATCCAGGAGAGACAGGAGGAGCTAAAAGTGATTAGTGAAATTGAAAAAATATCTAAATATTTCTTTTCATATGCAAAAAAACAAGGTAAAACCCACATCTAATATCGGGACCATGCTCAGACAAAATGGAACTTATACTGATGATAAAAAAGGAATGAGTGAGATACTGAAGTCTCAATATAACTCTGTGTTTAGCGAGCCATTAATCAGTCTAATGATCGATACTCCAAATGATTTTTTTCCTGAATGAGCCTCAAAACCCTGTCAATATATGCCAAATTTCTGACAACGATAACTCCACTGGACTTTGAAAAAGCTATTAATAACATGTTCATGTACTCACCCCCTAGGCCCAGACTCATGGAACTCCGTGTTCATTGAGAACTGCAAGAAACCCTTTCACGTGCCTTAAAATGCTATGAAGAGGGAGAATAAACGTGTAATCTCAGTCCCTAAACACAACGGATATAGACCCACTCCATAGCAATAGCTAAGAACTATAGTTCAATAGCTCTAACATCCCACATCATTAAAATCTTTGAAAGAGTTCTAAGAAGTATGATCGCAAATCACTTGGATTCCCAACTATTGCACAATCCAGAGCAACATGGATTTAGAGTAGGTCGATCCAGCCTCTCACTTCTACTAGACCATTATATGGTCTTGGATGCTCTGGAAGGTAAACAATGCAGATGTAGTATACACAGATTTTGCAAAAGCCTTTGACAAGTGCGACATGGTGAAATAGCACACAAAATTCAATCTAAAGGAATAACTGGCAAAGTGGGCAGCTGGATCTTAATAATAATAGTAATAATCTTTAATTCTACAAGTACATGTACAAGGTATACAGGCGTAGCTGACATCAATGACATACTACTATATAGAAGGCGCTTGTTATGCAGAGCATTTCGGGCAAGTTAGGTCAACTGTGTCCCAGGATGCGACCCATACCAGTCCACTAACACCCAGATACCTATTTTATACTAATGGGTGAACATGGACAGCAGGAGTCTTATGGAAACACGTCCTAATGTTTTCCAGCCGTACTGAGGATTCGATCCCCGGACCTCAGTGTGTGAGCTGAGTGCGCTAGCGTTCGAGCTAGGGGACCTGGAGAATACCTGGAGAGAGTTCCAGGGGTCAACGCCCCCGCGGCCCGGTCTGTGACCAGGCCTCATGTTGGATCAGAGCCTGATCAGCCAGGCTGTTACTGCTGGCCGCAAGCAGTCCAACGTACGAACCACATCCTGGCTGGTCAGGTACCGACTTTAGGTGCCTGTCCAGTGCCTGCTTGAAGACAGCCAGGGGTTTGTTGGACACCGTAAACGTTTTAACCAATCGGTGGTACACAGGGAAGTAAACCATAGCACTGTCATTCTTTGCAGACGATACTAGAATCTGCATGAAACTGTCATCCATTGAGGACAAGGTAAATCTCTAAGCAGATACAAACCAAGTTTTGCAATGGGCAATGGAAAGCATTGTGATATTCAGTTTTAGTTAGTTTAATATCTTTATTATGCAGCCCATACCCATCCTGTGGGCGGTAGTCAAAAGATTACAGAGGTACATAATGGGTTCAGGGACTGGACCTCAAAGTTTTGATAGCTGATGTTCAGTGAGGACGAATTTCAACTGATCCGTTATGGAAAACTGGAGGAAACAATAGCTAGAATTTAGTATACTACAGACTCTAATCCCACAATAGTGGAAAATTAGTGTGAAGGACCTGGGAGTGTTAATGTCAGAGGATCTCACCTTCAAGTGTAATGAAGCAAATCAGCTCCTCGAGTATTACCTATGTTTAGGTGTGATAAATATTCGTCGTGAAAGTTCCATGACTGTCCTTGCTGTATAACCCCTGTGGTTTAGCGCTTCTATTTGATTATAATAATAATCCATGACTGTCCTTACTGTGTGTTTCTTACCTATATCTTTACCTATTTACTATGTGCATGGTTCTGTAACTCAGGTGTAGGAAATAAATGAAGCATAATTAAAAGATAAGTTGAATAATGTACTCACCTAATTGTGGTTGCAGGGGTCGAGACTTAGCTCCTGGCTCCGCCAGGAGAACAAAGGCAAATATTTATTTAATTGAGAAAGTATTATCAGTATTATTTACTTTTGTTGTTATTATTAGTTTTATTATTAGTAGTAGTAGTAGTATGATTATTATTATGATTATTATTATTATTATTATTATTACTGTAGAATTTGTAAATGATTTGAAAATATCCCCATTACTGTAAAAGCTGGAAAAATAACTAAAGAAAGGTATTAGAAGTGTGATCATTCTCGCATGTTGATGTTCTATTGTTGGTGGTTCCAATATATTTTCATTAGATTTTTTGTTTGGATATAAAATTTGTTTTTTTTTTGTGATTTTTTTCTGGTGATTCATTGTAATAATTATTGTGAGTAGTAATAAGGTGTAGTGAAATGAGTTGAGCTACTGTTGAGGAATTTGTATAGAGTTTGAGTGCAGGGTTTTGAGTTCTGTTCAAACTGCGGAGGAAACACGAGGACAACATTCTGTAAACAAGTCCTCTCTCTCACACTTTGTCGGTCTAAGCAGTCTTTTCCAACTATAGTGGAACCTCGGTTTTCGTACAGCTCCCAACTCGAACAATTAAGTAAGTGTATTTTTGTAAGTGCTTTTGTAAGTGTATTTTTGGGGGCCTGAAACGACTAATCTAATTTACATTCGTGCTTATGGGATCAAATTCGTTCGGTAACGGCACTTGAACAGCATTCTGGAGAGAATTATCGACGAAAACCAAGGGTCCACTGTATAGTGGAACCTCGGTACTCGAACAGCTGTTCTTGAACTGCTCTGTACTCGAACAATTCGGTACTCGAACGCTTTGTTTGGTAAAAAAAAAAATCGCTCGGTAGACGACCGTTTGCTCGGCACTCGACCAAACAAACACGACCTGCCAGAACATGTGCGTCAGTCTCCCGCAGTTGTCGTCGCTCAGGCCAAAACTCCACTGAACTTCAATAAACTATTTCGTGTTTCTTCGCATTTGTTGGTGTTTTTTTTTATATTGTTAAAATAAGTCACCATTGGGCCTAAGAAGAATAGTGGTAACTGTCAACCAAAAAGAAAATTGTTTAGCGCGTGTTTGCCCTGAAGTAAACACCACCTCCGCCTCTCCATATAATATGGCTTTTACAGTGGACCCCCGGTGTTCGTCCTGCTCAAAACACACCCTTTTATGTAAGTTTATTTTTTTAAATGCTTTTATAAGTGTAGTTTTGGGGGTCTAAAAGGACTAGTCTACTTTACATTATTTCTTAAGGGAATAAATTCGGTTGGTAATGGCACTTGAAGAGTCTTCTGTTAAGAAAAAATGGACGAACACCGGGGGTCCACTGTATTATTAATTTCGGCGTCTTTATTGTACTTTTAGGTTATCTATTGTGTTTCTGATATCAGGTTGGAATAAATATGTTAGATAGATAACTTTTATTACTAATTTTATTTCTTGAACAGCAAAAATCGAACATTTCCACTACTTTGAGCTCAATTTCAAGGTACTTTTAATTTATAAACTACCAAAAACCCTATTGAAGCATAACATCCCTTCTCCCCCACGCACCCATATTCCTCTGATATTTTTCGGTTGAAAATCTCTCTAAGTAGTTAACGTTGTTTGCCATGTCCTTCCATGGAAAAGGGATTTTGGCTATCAACGAATATTACTGCAATTTCCGTGTATTTCTTGTGAGATATACTTGCTTCCGCTGTAAGCAAACCATCTCAAGGGTTTAAACCAAAAATCTTACTAATAAGTAGTTTAGGGATTTGATAAAATAAGAAGCATTGAATTCTTATATATTTACTAAACAAAGACATCTTATATAAATATATTTAGAGTTTGCATGGAAACTAGAAGTAACATAGAAAATATTACCTTAACAATTCATGCTTATAAGTCTATCAACTAAATTTGTTGTTAGTTATTCAGTCCAAAATGCTAATTATTGTGAGATCAGACCTGAGCAAATTAACGAGGATATATTATACCAAAACTCTTAAGATACTCACAAGTATCAAAGTGTACAACTCACAAGCACATGACTCACAAGCACATGACTCACAAGCACATGACTCACAAGCACATGACTCACAAGCACATGACTCACAAGCACATGACTCACAAGCACATGACTCACAAGCACATGACTCACAAGCACATGACTCACAAGCACATGACTCACAAGCACATGACTCACAAGCACATGACGCACAAGCACATGACTCACAAGCACATGACTCACAAGCACATGACTCACAAGCACATGACTCACAAGCACATGACTCACAAGCACATGACTCACAAGCACATGACTCACAAGCACATGACTCACAAGCACATGACTCCAGATCAGTAAACTGCACCTGTGCAGATATCATGTAGTCAGAATAATGCAATCAAATAGTGTAATAACAACAAGGTAATCACTATCAACGTTCATTCATTCCTAGAGTAGAATGAGTTGATAAAGCTGGCCAAATGCTAAGTCTATTTACTACTTAGTATGCAGAAGCAAATCTCCTATAATAATAATAATAATAATAATAATAATAATAATAATAATAATAATAATACACAAATAAGCCGCACATAGAAGAGAGGAGCTTACGACGACGTTTCGGTCCGACTTGGACCATTTACAAAGTCACACTAACAAAAAGGAGAGCAGCAGGGAGTATATATAGGTTAGCAGACAGGGAATCTAATTCCTTGCTTTCTTTCCTTGATGTTCATGTGCATCGCTCAGATACAGGTTTTGCTTTTCCCGTGTACCGCAAGCCTATGCACAGTGCCATGTATATTCACTACTTTTCTTATCATGCCTCCTCTGTCAAGAAAAGTGTTCTTATCTTCCTCTTTCTCCGTGCTCTCCGCATTTCTGACCCTCAGTTCCTCGACTCAGAAATTTCCACTCTTCATAATTCATTTTCCCGTCTTGGCTACCCTTCCCATTTCATAGACTCTGCCTTCTCACGTGCTAAACGGACTTTCTTCTATCCCAAACTCTACTTTTGGGAACTCTCCTGTCCTCTCCCATCCCTACATTTCCAGTCTTTCTAATCACAACAACTCTCTCCGTCCCTTAGACATCAAACTTACTTTCCGCCAGACACTAGTTCATACCTCTCCTCCCTCTATAGATGTTCCTGGTGTTTACTCTATTTCTTGTTCTTCTTGTCCTCTTCAGTACTTTGGTGAAACTGGCCGTTCTCTTTCTGACAGACTCAGGGAGCACAAAAATAGTGTTAGGCTTGCCCACACCAACAATGCTCTTTTCTGTCATGTCAGAGATCACAGACATCCTATTGACTGGTCTTCTGCTAAAACTGTCTACCCTACGTCCAACTTTCACAGTCGCCGTCTGGTTGAATCCTCCCTTATACACAACTTTCCTTGTATGAATTCTTAGTCCTGTTCTTAGCTCAGTGAAGACGTGTCTAGTGTACTCCCTGTGGACTGAACCAGGATGCCCCCTGTTGAGCAACTTTACCAGCAGCTTAAGGAGGAATTGAGGGTAGCGAAGCTTGAGATACGGCGATTGACGGAGGAAAACAAGAGGATTCGTAGTAGTCCTCCTGTTGTGAGTCCTCAGGTCAAGAAGGGAACCTGGTCAGTGATCGGACAGCATGGGACGAAGTTGAAGATCAAGAAGACGAATGGAGAGGTAGTAACGACGAAGAAGAAAGAGACTGCTGTGGAAACTTCGAACTCCTTTTCTGTGCTACCAGACGAATGTGAGTCGACTACTGGGAACGTCACGACGAACGGGACCAAGGAAGGTAAAAACATTGTTGTTGTTGGGGATAGCCAAGTTAGATATATGGATAGGGCCTTCTGCTTGAAAGATAGGAGTAGGAGACAGAGGGTTTGCTTTCCTGGGGCTGGGATGGAAGACATTGTTAGCAGGCTTGACAACATCATGCATGGTAATGGGATAAATCCTATTATCTGCCTCAGTGCTGGAGGCAATGATGTAGCCAAGCGTAGAAGTGAGGATTTAGTTAGTAGGTATAAGGCAGCAATAGACATCATTAGGAAGAAGGGAGGGAGCCCTGTTATATGTGGCATTTTGCCAAGAAGGGGTGTTGGAAATGAATGGCTGTCCAGAGCAATTGGTATAAATTGCTGGCTGGACAAACACTGTAAGGATAATGCAGTCCCATTCATTGACAACTGGGACCACTTCTATGGCCGAAATGACATGTATGCCAGGGATGGGGTTCACTTATCCAGGGAAGGTGTAGGATTTCTCGCTAGCTCAGTTGAGGATGTTGTTAGGGCTTTAAACTAGGATTAGTTAGAGGTATGGGTTTAGGAATGGTAAATAATGAGGGCCAGAATATTGATTCAAGCTTTGATATCATAAATCTTAACAATAACAGTAATCGAGTAACACAGGGTAATGATAGTAACAGAAATTGTGTAAAACAAAAGCTGAAAAAGGTTCACAAGAAGACACATATCAAAGTATTTTATACTAACTGTCGAAGCGCCAGAAATAAAATTAACGAATTACGTTTGCTAGCATGTGCTGGGAACTTTGATGTCATTGCAATAACTGAAACGTGGTATAATATAAAGAGTCGGGATATGATTGCAGAGTGTCATATTCAGGGGTTTAAGTTGTTCCATGTAGATAGATATAATGGGAAAGGGGTGGAGTTGCATTATATGTACGAGAAAATATAAATTGCTGCATAAAAACAGGCATAAAAATAGATGGACCATTAACAGAATCTGTTTGGGTAGAGTTTCTAGAGGGTCAAGAAAACTGATTCTAGGTGTAATATACCGACCTCCAGGCTTGGAACACGATAGAGGGAGTCTTCTTTGGGACGAAATTGTTAGGGCTTCTAGACACAATAACGTAGTGATAGTAGGGATTTTAACTTTAGTCAAATTGACTGGACTTCTTTGACAGGTAATCTGGAGTCCAGTGACTTTATGGAAGTAGTTCAGGACTGTTTTCTGAAGCAGTGTGTGACGGAGCCTACCAGAGGTAATAATTTGCTCGACCTAGTCTTGTCAAATAAAGAAACCCTTGTAAATAATCTGGAGATCACTGAGGAGCTTGGCGCAAGTGATCACAAATCCATTACTTTTAATATTACCTGGGAGTACGAGAATAGGGATAATACGGTAAAAGTTCCTGATTTTCGTTCCGCTGACTATAATGGACTTAGAGAACACCTGTCTAATCTCGACTGGGGTAATCTAGCTAACGATAACGATGGGATCTGCGTTTATGATTTTTCTTAATAATGTACAACGTGCACAGAGTATATTTATTCCCAGAGAGAATTTAGGTCAAAAGATAACGATCCCAAATGGATTAACAGGAGGCTAAAACATCTATTAGGGAGAAAAGAGGAATTTATAGGCGCATCAAAAGAGGAGATGTTAACCTTATTGACCAATATGTTCAATTGAAAAGAGAAGTAAAAAAGGGGATTAGAAAGGCTAAACGTGACTATGAGATTAAGGTTGCTAATGAATCAAAGACTAATCCAAAAGGGTTCTTTCAAGTGTATAGGACGAAGGTGAGGGAAAAGGTAGGTCCTCTGAAAATTGGGAATGGACAGCTGACGGATAACGAACTGGAAATGTGTTCTCTATTTAATGACTATTTTTTGTCAGTCTTTACACAAGAAGACGTAAATGAGATTCCAGAAATTAACAATTATTCAGTTCCTGAAGAATTCAAGTTAACTAATATTACTGTCACGAGGGACATGGTTATCAAACAGATAGATAAACTGAAGCAAAATAAGTCCCCGGGACCCGACGAGTTGTTTTCCAGGGTACTTAAAGAATGTAAGATGGAACTTAGTCAGCCATTAATGAATGTGTTTAATACGTCCATCCTAACTGGTGTTGTGACAGAGATGTGGAAGATAGCTAATGTAGTTCCTATATTCAAATCAGGGATAAGTCAATTCCATCAAATTACCGTCCAATAAGCCTCACATCTATAGTAGGCAAATTATTAGAATCAATTATAGCTGATATTATTAGAAGTCACCTTGAAGAACATAATTTGATTAATGAATCTCAGCATGGGTTCACGAGAGGTCGTTCCTGCCTAACAAATTTACTGACGTTTTTCAATAAAACATTTGAGGCAGTAGACAGTGATAAAGAATATGATATAGTTTACTTGGATTTCAGTAAGGCCTTCGATAGAGTACCTCACAAGAGACTCTTAAGAAAGGTGGCAGCTCATGGTATAGGAGGTAAAGTTCTAGCATGGATAGAGGCATGGCTTACCAATAGAAAGCAGAGAGTTTCCATTAATGGGGTCAAATCTGAATGGGGATTAGTCACTAGTGGCGTTCCACAAGGATCAGTTTTGGGCCCATTGTTGTTCATAATTTACATAAATGACCTTGATGAAGGAATTGCAAGTGACATGAGTAAATTTGCTGATGATACAAAAATAGGCCGTATAATTCATTCTGAGCAGGATACCAGTGAACTCCAGGAGGATTTGGACAAATTAATGTCTTGGTCTGAAAAGTGGCAGATGAAGTTTAATGTGGACAAGTGTAAGGTGCTAGTCGTTGGTAATGAAAATATCCCTCGAATTTATAAACTAGGTGAAGTAGAGCTTGATCATACAGAATGTGAAAAAGACTTGGGAGTCATGGTAAGCAGGAATCTAAAGCCAAGACAACAGTGCCTAAGTGTGCGCAATAAGGCTAACAGATTACTAGGATTTATTTCAAGAAGTATAAGACAGAAGTCCAAAAGTTATTTTACAGCTCTATACATCACTAGTGAGACCTCATTTGGATTATGCAGCTCAGTTTTGGTCACCTTACTACAGGATGGATATAGATTCATTGGAGAACATACAAAGAAGAATGACTAAAATGATTTACAGTATAAGAAATCTCCCGTATGAAGATAGACTTAGAGCGTTGAATCTCCACTCTCTGGAGAGGCGTAGAATGAGGGGAGATATCATCGAGGTGTACAAGTGGATGATGGGTATAAACAAAGGGGATATTAATAAAATACTGAGGATATCGAACCAAGTAAGAACCAGAAATAACGGATTTAAATTGGATAAATTTAGATTTAGAAAGGACATAGGCAAGTACTGGTTTTCGAACAGAGTTGTAGATGCGTGGAACAATCTTCCGAGTGGGGTGATAGAGGCTGGGACCTTGGGTGGATTTAAAAAGAGATTGGACAAATATATGAGTGGGAGGGGCTGGGTTTGATTAGTGTCGTGAGTACGGGAATAAATTCTTAGGTAGTGGTGGTTTTGATAAGGACCTGCCTTGTATGGGCCAGTAGGCCTTCTGCAGTGTTCCTCCATTCTTATGTTCTTATGTTCTTAGTCGTGGCTTTGTCTCTGTAGATGCCTTCCTTTCCATTACATTGTAAAATGTTCCAAACTTCAGAACACCCGTGACTTAACCTGATTCTTTTTTCCCCTTCTCCCTTTTCCCCTTTCCTTTTTCTCCTTTGGGGTTTCTTTCCGCTGCCTTGGGTATTTGGTCCCTTATTATTATTTTACCCCTCTGTGTTCTTGCTCCTACCCTCTGTGAGCCGCTAGCTCCCTTGCAGTGCTTCTCTTCCTTAGTATTTGACTGACTCCACTACTTCTACTACCTCTACCACTACCTCTCTTACTCCTTTGCTACTACCTCTTGTTTTGTTAGTGTGACTTTGTAAATGGTATAAGTCGGACCGAAACGTCGTGGTAAGCTCCTCTCTTCTATGTGTGAGTTATTTGTGTATTGTTCCAGTCACAGTATTGTGCCATTTTTTTGTTAATAATAATAAGAAGAAGAAGAAGAATGCGACCAACAAATGTCGACTAACGCCCAGATACCTACTTACTGCAAGGTGAACAAGGGCAACAGGTATAAGGAAACATGACGAACGTTTACCTCATGCCGGGGATCGATCCCTGATCCTCAGTGTGTAAATCTTCAGCTCACACACTGAGGAAGTGTCTGCACGAGAGACTCTTAACGGAGACACCTGATCATCTCTGATCAGCGTCAATTTGCCACTTCCTGAGCAAGTGAGTCAGGACTGGTGGATGGCCACACCTAACACTGTTAACAAGTGAGTCAGGACTGGTGGCTGGCCACACCTAACAGTGTTAACAAGTGAGTCAGGACTGTTGGCTGGCCACACCTAACACTGTTAACAAGTGAGTCAGGACTGGTGGTTGGCCACACCTAACAGTGTTAACAAGTGAGTCAGGACTGGTGGATGGCCACACCTAACACTGTTAACAAGTGAGTCAGGACTGTTGGCTGGCCACACCTAACAGTGTTAACAAGTGAGTCAGGACTGTTGGCTGGCCACACCTAACACTGTTAACAAGTGAGTCAGGACTGGTGGCTGGCCACACCTAACACTGTTAACAAGTGAGTCAGGACTGGTGGCTGGCCACACCTAACAGTGTTAACAAGTGAGTCAGGACTGTTGGCTGGCCACACCTAACACTGTTAACAAGTGAGTCAGGACTGGTGGATGGCCACACCTAACACTGTTAACAAGTGAGTCAGAACTGGTGGTTGGCCACACCTAACACTGTTAACAAGTGAGTCAGGACTGGTGGCTGGCCACACCTAACACTGTTAACAAGTGAGTCAGGACTGGTGGATGGCCACACCTAACACTGTTAACAAGTGAGTCAGGACTGGTGGATGGCCACACTTAACACTGTTAACAAGTGAGTCAGGACTGGTGGTTGGCCACACCTAACACTGTTAACAAGTGAGTCAGGACTGGTGGCTGGCCACACCTAACACTGTTAACAAGTGAGTCAGGACTGGTGGCTGGCCACACCTAACACTGTTAACAAGTGAGTCAGGACTGGTGGTTGGCACACCTAACACTGTTAACAAGTGAGTCCGGACTGGTGGCTGGCCACACCTAACACTGTTAACAAGTGAGTCAGGACTGGTGGTTGGCCACACCTAACACTGTTAACAAGTGAGTCAGGACTGGTGGTTGGCCACACCTAACACTGTTAACAAGTGAGTCAGGACTGGTGGTTGGCCACACCTAACACTGTTAACAAGTGAGTCAGGACTGGTGGTTGGCCACACCTAACACTGTTAACAAGTGAGTCAGGACTGGTGGTTGGCCACACCTAACACTGTTAACAAGTGAGTCAGGACTGGTGGTTGGCCACACCTAACACTGTTAACAAGTGAGTCAGGACTGGTGGCTGGCCACACCTAACACTGTTAACAAGTGAGTCAGGACTGGTGGCTGGCCACACCTAACACTGTTAACAAGTGAGTCAGGACTGGTGGTTGGCCACACCTAACACTGTTAACAAGTGAGTCAGGACTGGTGGTTGGCCACACCTAACACTGTTAACAAGTGAGTCAGGACTGGTGGTTGGCCACACCTAACACTGTTAACAAGTGAGTCAGGACTGGTGGCTGGCCACACCTAACACTGTAACAAGCAGTTTATAGGCTGTGACATGCACCTCCACACTGCCTCCCTCATTATCAAGAATATATTAAGCCTATCAGTAAATATAAATATATTAAATAGGGAAAATATAAATATCGAAAATACAGAGAAATTAACATAGGCCTCAACATTATGTAAGGAAAACAATCCTGACAATAAACATTAATAAACACTGAAAGAGACATCTCCACCACCAAATAACACACATATATACATTACAATTTCCAAATCCCTCATTTTATTTACATAAATTACATAATAAATTTTTCCCAATTAAATTTTAATGAAATACTTGACATATTTCCTCTTTATTAGGAAATACTGGAACAATAATATATGACCTAATTTCTTACTTTCATCCAGGCACTTCATAAAAGTTTTCTCAGTCATCCCCAGTTTTAGTATCGCATATTATTCTATATTCGTCAATAATATTTTTATTCTCGTTTAAATATCACTTCACTCTGCTAAAATTCCTCCTTTAGACATATTTGTAAAAATTTGGCTTGAGGAGCCTGTCTTATATTGTGTATCAGTTTAGTCCCTAATACGTCGTCTTTAAATCTTTGTCATATTTTTCTACCCCTCAAAGGAGGTTCCTTGACGCTGGTGAGGGGCTCTTGATCTAGGGCCCCTCAAGGGAGGTTCCTTGACGCTGGTGAGGGGCTCTTGATCTAGGGCCCCTCAAGGGAGGTTCCTTGACGCTGGTGAGGGGTTCTTGATCTAGGACCCCTCAAGGGAGGTTCCTTGAAGTGTCACATATACATATGTAGTATACTTTATATGTGAGGTCCCTTGTTACTTGTGACGTCAGAGACATGCGCGATGTGAGCGCAGCGTCAGAGGCCTCTACCTCATTCTCGATATAGGCGTAAGACTGTACAGAACGCTGGGCTAACCTCCTTCCTCACTATACCTACAATTCCATCCATCTGTGAATTTAATTACAATCGTATTTGTTCTCCAAGACCCCACGACAAGTGGTGGCAGCGGTGGGATCGTAATTTGGTTGATTACGCAAATTTAGAGAGATAACGTCTACCAGCCGGTAGACATCCTGTGTGCTCCAGAGAAGACCTACCAGCTACCAACTCTTGTCAATAATTATTGTTTTGAAGTGTTTGAACAAATTTATTCTTAAGTGAGAATAATTCAGCAAGTGTTCTTAGTGAGTTTGAGTAATTTGTTCTCATTAAAGTTACTGCTTTGTTGCAATTAAGACTAAGAGTGTTCAAATAGAGGCTGGTGAGGGGCTCTTGATCTAGGAACCCCCAAGGAGGTTCCTTGACGCTGGTGAGGGCTCTTGATCTAGGAACCCTCAAGGGAGGTTCCTTGACGCTGGTGAGGGCTCTTGATCTAGGAACGCTCAAGGGAGGTTCTGACGCTGGTGAGGGCTCTTGATCTAGGAACCCTCAAGGAGGTTCCTTGACGCTGGTGAGGGCTCTTGATCTAGGAACAATCAAGGGAGGTTCCTTGACGCTGGTGAGGGGCTCTTGATCTAGGAACCCTCAAGGGAGGTTCCTTGACGCTGGTGAGGGGCTCTTGATCTAGGAACCCTCAAGGGAGGTTCCTTGACGCTGGTGAGGGGGGTCTTGATCAGGGACCTAAGGGGGGTTCCTTGACGCTGGTGAGGGGCTCTTGATCTAGGAACGCTCAAGGGAGTTCCTTGACGCTGGTGAGGGCTCTTGATCTGGAACCCTCAGGGAGGTTCCTTGACGCTGGTGAGGGCTCTTGATCTAGGAACAATCAAGGGAGGTTCCTTGACGCTGGTGAGGGCTCTTGATCTAGGAACCCTCAAGGAGGTTCCTTGACGCTGGTGAGGGGCCTTGACTCAGGAACCCTCAAGGGGGGTTCCTTGACGCTGTGAGGGGCTCTTGATCTAGGAACCCCCAAGGGAGGTCCTTGACGCTGGTGAGGGGCTCTTGACCAGGAACCCTCAAGGGAGGTTCCTCGACGCTGATGAGGCTCTTGATCTAGGAACCCTCAAGGGAGGTTCCTTGACGCTGGTGAGGGGCTCTTGATCCAGGAACCCTCAAGGGAGGTTCCTTGACGCTGGTGAGGGGCTCTTGATCAAGGAACCCTCAAGGAGGTTCCTTGACGCTGGTAGGGACTCTTGATCTAGGAACCCCAAGGGAGGTTCCTTGACGCTGGTGAGGGGCTTTGATCTAGGGAATTGGATCTGTGTAAATTCCCGAAATAAGCCTGAATACCTTCCATCACCCTCCCCCAGGCGCTATACAATCCCTAAGGGGTTTCGCTCCCCACGTAATTCATTTGCAAGAATACCTCCTTTATTTACTGTATATTCCAATTCAGTTATTAACTTTATTAAATTTGTTATTATAATGTTTCGTAACTTCTCGACCTTTATCACAAAACCCAATATATACAATTTATACATATTTTAATAATAACATTAATTTCTTAAGTATCACAATTACCATTTATTTGGTATATATTACCAACTGTGTCATGTTATTTGGTTAAAGTTATTAGTAAATAAGATCCCTTGAGATATTACC
>WNWK01003448.1:132500-166877 GCA_009830355.1 Cherax destructor | reverse complement strand
AGAGGGAGGAAAGGAATTTAGAAGAGAAAGGGAGGGGAGAAGAGTAGGAGGGAGAGTATTGTAACGAGGGACGGGAAGAGAATAATGGAGTTAGTGGGAGAGAAAATGAGAAAAGAGGGAAGCTCAAGAAATATAAAACTTTTTTTTCCTCCTATACTAATAAAAATACAACTTTTATTGCTAGTAGTATTAGTAAAAACAATAACAGTAGCAGAAATAATAGAAATAGTAATAACAGAAGCCTTATTAGCAGTGGAATAGACTTTTTATCCTAGGTAATCTACACACATGCTGCTGTGTATGATAATTTACACACATGCTGCTGTGTGTGATAATCTATACACCTGCTGCTGTGTGTGATAATCTACACACCTGCTGCTGTGTGTGATAATCTACACACATGCTGCTGTGTATGATAATCTACACACATGCTGCTGTGTGTGATAATCTATACACCTGCTGCTGTGTGTGATAATCTACACACCTGCTGCTGTGTGTGATAATCTACACACATGCTGCTGTGTATGATAATCTACACACATGCTGCTGTGTGTGATAATCATACACCTGCTGCTGTGTGTGATAATCTACACACCTGCTGCTGTGTGTGATAATCTACACATGCTGCTGTGTATGATAATCTACACACATGCTGCTGTGTATGATAATCTATACACCTGCTGCTGTGTGTGATACTCCACACCTGCTGCTGAGTGATAATCTCACACACATGCTGCTGTGTATGATAATCTACACACATGCTGCTGTGTGTGATAATCTATACACCTGCTGCTGTGTGTGATAATCTACACACCTGCTGCTGTGTGTGATAATCTACACACCTGATTCTGTGTGTGATAATCTACACACATGCTGCTGTGTATGATAATCTACACACATGCTGCTGTGTGTGATAATCTATACACTTGCTGCTGTGTGTGATAATCTACACATCTGCTGCTGTGTGTGATAATCTACACACATGCTGCTGTGTATGATAATCTACACACATGCTGCTGTGTGTGATAATCTATACACCTGCTGCATTGTGTGATAATCTACACACCTGCTGCTGTGTATGATAATCTACACACATGCTGCTGTGTATGATAATCTACACACATGCTGCTGTGTGTGATAATCTATACACCTGCTGCATTGTGTGATAATCTACACATCTGCTGCTGTGTGTGATAATCTACACACATGCTACTGTGTGTGATAATCTACACACATACTGTTGTGTGTGATAATCTACACACATGCTGCTGTGTATGATAATCTACACACATGCTGCTGTGTATGATAATCTACACACATGCTGCTGTGTATGATAATCTACACACATGCTGCTGTGTGCTAATCTACACACATGGTGCTGTGTATGATAATCTACACACATGCTGCTGTGTGTGATAATCTATACACATGCTGCAGTGTGATAATCTACACACATGCTGCTGTGTGATAATCTACACACAAGGTATGGTTGATTGATGTGTGGTTGGTTAGGCGTGGGTATACAGGGTTGAAGCTAGGATGGGTTGGGACGGGGTGGTATCGTGGGTGTCCGATTTTGGACGTTTCGGGGATGGGGTTGTAGGTAAATGTTCAGGTGTGTGTTGACTCAGACTTGGAGTGATGTTGGTTGGGGGTCATAGGGGTCATGGACGCATGGGGTTTTCCTCTAGGATGTAGTAGTGTAATCTAATGTTAAAGTAGTAGGGTTTGTCGGTGGTGATGTGCTGGCGTTTTGCATTTATGTGGCTGGTTGGAGGTTAGGAGGTATTCGGTGTTAGACAACCGACAGTGTGCAGGTGTGCTTGGGTGAAGTTGTCCCAGGTATCTGTGGCAATTCATGTAGGATAAAGTTGATGTTTTGCTATGTTTGTCTTAAGTTTAACGGTTTTAGTATTGTATTCTGTACGTGTTCCCTATCTTTTGTTTGATTATTGGATTGTTATGTATATATGTGTTTCTAATAAAATATAAAAAAAAAAAAAAAAAAAAAAATCTACACACATGCTGCTGTGTGATAATCTACACATGCTGCTGTGTATGATAATCTACACACATGCTGCTTTGTATGATAATCTATACACATGCTGCAGTGTGATAATCTACACACATGCTGCTGTGTGATAATCTACACACATGCTGCTGTGTGATAATCTACACACATGCTGCTGTGTGATAATCTACACACATGCTGCTGTGTGATAATCTACACACATGCTGCTGTGTATGATAATCTACACACCTGCTGCTGTGTATGATAATCTATACACATGCTGCTGTGTGATAATCTACACACATGCTGCTGTGTGATAATCTACACACATGCTGCTGTGTATGATAATCTACACACCTGGTGCTGTGTATGATAATCTATACACATGCTGCTGTGTATGATAATCTACACACATGCTGCTGTGTATGATAATCTACACACCTGCTGCTGTGTATGATAATCTACACACATGCTGCTGTGTATGATAATCTACACACCTGCTGCTGTGTATGATAATCTATACACATGCTGCTGTGTATGATAATCTACACACATGCTGCTGTGTATGATAATCTATACACATGCTGCTGTGTATGATAATCTACACACATGCTGCTGTGTATGATAATCTACACACCTGCTGCTGTGTATGATAATCTATACACATACTGCTGTGTATGGTAATCTATACACATGCTGCTGTGTATGATAATCTACACACATGCTGCTGTGTATGATAATCTACACACCTGCTGCTGTGTATGATAATCTACACACATGCTGATGTGTATGATAATCTATACACATGCTGCTGTGTATGATAATCTATACACATGCTGCTGTGTATGATAATCTACACACCTGCTGCTGTGTATGATAATCTACACACATGCTGCTGTGTATGATAATCTACACACCTGCTGCTGTGTATGATAATCTATACACATGCTGCTGTGTATGATAATCTATACACATGCTGCTGTGTATGATAATCTACACACATGCTGCTGTGTATGATAATCTACACACATGCTGCTGTGTATGATAATCTATACACATGCTGCAGTGTGACAATCTACACACATGCTGCAGTGTGATAATCTACACACATGCTGCTGTGTATGATAATCTACACACATGCTGCTGTGTATGATAATCTACACACATGCTGCTGTGTATGATAATCTAAACACCTGCTGCTGTGTATGATAATCTATACACATGCTGCTGTGTATGATAATCTATACACATGCTGCTGTGTATGATAATCTACACACATGCTGCTGTGTGTGATAATCTATACACATGCTGCAGTGTGATAATCTACACACATGCTGCTGTGTATGATAATCTATACACATGCTGCTGTGTATGATAATCTACACACATGCTGCAGTGTGATAATCTACACACATGCTGCTGTGTATGATAATCTACACACATGCTGCTGTGTATGATAATCTACACACATGCTGCTGTGTGATAATCTACACACATGCTGCTGTGTATGATAATCTACACACATGCTGCTGTGTATGATAATCTACACACATGCTGCTGTGTGATAATCTACACACATGCTGCTGTGTATGATAATCTACACACATGCTGCTGTGTATGATAATCTATACACATGCTGCTGTGTATGATAATCTACACACATGCTGCTGTGTATGATAATCTACACACATGCTGCTGTGTATGATAATCTACACACATGCTGCTGTGTATGATAATCTATACACATGCTGCTGTGTGTGATAATTTAAGTAACTTGTGTACCTGAATATACTATTATTGACAATAAAGTCGGTTAACATGGCAGAGGCAGACAACAGTCGCAGAAAACGGGAAAAGGCTCCTGCAGGTTATGTTTCATGAGGGACTCGTGAATAATCTCACTTAACCTTCGTGCCTGTGGCTATTTTTCGCCTTGCACTTTTTTTTAATAGCTTTATATTGCAGTGGGTCTCTGTTTATCAGCGACAGGTGTGATGGATAGAAGGCGAAAGCCTGCACAACACGCCGGTGTTAGGACAACGTTTCGCCATGAGGTTTTTTTTTTATCTTGTCAAGATAAAGCTCTGGAAATCAAGGACCCCCAGAAGAAATAAGTCACTTTATCTGCCTTTTTTGGGGGGTTATCCTAGGTAATTTACACTATGATAATTATAATTATGTGTACCTGTACCTAAATAAACTTTGTTACTCTGTGTACTGGTGTGTTTGTTCCAAGGTATCGGCTAGTGGGGCACATCCATCACCTTCCGTCACTGTCCTTCCTGCGTAAAAAAATATTCTGCGTAAGTTATTTTTTTTTTTTTTTTTTGTTAGGCGGAATTAACTTCTCATCGTCTGATGATCCCTTGTAAATCAAGGACCTCATTGGAAATCAAGGACCCGCAGTGGAAATCAAGGACCCACCGTGGAAATCAAGGACCCATCGTGGAAATAAGTCACTTTGACTTTTGTGGGTTATCCCAGGTAATTTATACATTTGTTACTATGTATGACAATTCGTGTAACTGTATTTGTGTACCTATATCTAAGTAAACTTACTTGCCTTTTTCTGCCTGAGTTTTTCAACGAACTGGCCTAGGCCAGTCAGTTGACTTGGACCTGCCTAGCATGGGCCAGTAGGCCTGTTGCAGTGCTCCTTCTTATGTTACTCTATCCTAGCCTTGACAAGTACACTTGTGAGGATATTACTGATGTTGTATGCAGATCTATCCTCACCTGCTGTCCTCACCTGCTGTCCTCACCTGCTGTCCTCACTCTGAATTTGGATAAAGTTAGTTTTACGGTCGATGCGATCTTGAAAATGTATGGTGTGTGGGCGTGTATGTGTGTGTATATGGCGTGTATGTGCGTGTATATGGCGTGTATGTGCGTGTATATGGCGTGTATGTGCGTGTATATGGCGTGTATTGTCCATGATGCCCAGAGCTCTTGTTTGCAACTAAGACCCTTACATTTTTCCTGTTCTTTTTTCTCTTATTTTGGTCTGATGAATCCCCAGCAATTCCGTAAAGCTTTGCCAACTATTTTCCCCTCTCCGGAGGCTGTTTTGAATTTTTTTGAGTTTTCGGATTATATAATATATATATATATATATATATATATATATATATATATATATATATATATATATATATATATATATATATATATATATATATTATATATATATGTGTGTGTGTGTGTGTGTGTGCTCACCTAGTTGTGGTTGCAGGGTCGGGTCATAGCTCCTGGCCCCGCCTCTTCACTGGCCGCTACTGGGTCACTCTCCCTGCGTCATGAGCTTTATCATACCTCTTCTTAAAGCTATAAATGGATCCTGCCTCCACTACATCACTTCCCAAACTATTCCACTTCCCGACCACTCTGTGACTGAAGAAATACTTCCTAACATCCCTGTGATTCATCTGAGTCTTCAGCTTCCAACTATGTCCCCTTGTTGCTGTGTCCAATCTCTTGAACATTCTGTCTCTGTCAACCTTGTCAATTCCTCTCAGTATTTTATATGTCGTTATCATGTCCCTCCTATCTCTTCTGTCCTCCAGTATCATCAGGTTGATTTTCCTTAACCTCTCCTCGTAGGACATACCCCGTAACTCCGGGACTAGTCTTGTTGCAAGCCTTTGCAATTTCTCTAGTTTCTTTACGTGCTTGGCTAGGTGTGGGTTCCAAACTGGTGCTGCATACTCCAGTATGGGCCTAACGTACACGGTGTACAGGGTCTGAACGCTTCCTTATTAAGATGTCGGAATGCTGTTCTTAGGTTTGCTAGGCGCCCGTATGCTGCAGCAGTTATTTGGTTGATGTGCGCCTCAGGAGATGTGCCTGGTGTTATATTCACCCCAAAATATTTTTCCTTGATTGAGGTTTGTAGTCTCTGGCCCCCTAGACTGTACTCCGTCTGCGGTCTTCTTTGCCCTTCCCCAATCTTCATGGCTTTGCACTTGGTGGGGTTGAACTCCAGGAGCCAATTGCTGGACCAGGCTTGCAGCCTGTCCAGATGTCAAAATGTGTGTGTGTCGTGCAGAATAGGTAAAACTGGTCAATTAGCAAAACTCATTTAAAATTAAGTCCTTTCTAAAATTTTCTCTTAAACGTTTAAAGATTTTTTTCATTTATGTTAATGTAAAAATTAATAATTTTGTATCAAAAGAACCTTGGAAAACTTACCTAACCTTATTATAACAAGCGCAGTTTAATTTAAGCTAATACAACTAAATATATTTTAGATAAATTTACAATAATTTAATAATAAACAAACATAATGAAATATTTTTTTTTTCGTTAGGTTCAGAATATTTTTTCGAAATTATTGCATACACAAATTTTCACTTGCCTTATTTGGCAAGAAAAGCGTTGCTTTTTAAGCCAAAATCGCAAGTTTTACCTGTTCGGCACGACATATATATAAGCAGCAGTAAGAAACATTCGCCTAGAAGCTGCCAGTTTACTCCAGCCACACCAACTGGGCTTTGGGGTCTCTCAAGGCAGTGAAGCCGCAGCTCATGCGGCAAGGGCCTACATCAGGGACCTACCAGAAGACAAGGCCGTAGTCAAACTTGACTTTAGAAATGCCTTTAATATGGTGAAGAGAGATGTGGTCTTGCCGGCCGTTTGGGATCGGTTTCCCAGTCTTTTTCCCTTCATTTCAGCTGCTACAGCAAACCCTCAACTCTTTTGTTTGGCGAACATGAAATTCCCTCATCAGAGGGTGTTCAGCAGGATGATCCATTCGCTCCACTTCTCTTCTGCTTGGCAGTAAGAGAACTAACTTCCAGCCTACGCACCGAATTCAACATCTGGTAGCTGGATGATGGCACTCTGGCAGGTACTGAAGAGTCCCTGTTAGAGGACCTACAACTGGTGAAGACACAAGGAGAAGCTTTAGGACTCATCCTCAATCCCTCCAAGTGTGAAATCATCACAACGAACCAAGAAATAATCAATGCTGTGCGAACAATCCTCCCTGAAGTCTCTACTACCACTCCATCCAACAGTACCTCTTGGGAGCACCGCTGGGTCACCTGGCCATCGACACGGTCCTCAAGGACAAACTGAATGACCTGAAGAGAATGGAGGAGAGAATAAGCGATCTTGTTGCCCATGATGCCTGTATCTCCTCTGGAAAGACTCATTTACTGCCTGAGTTGCGCACCCTCTTTTGACAACCCAACACTCAACCAATATGACTCACTCCTGAGATCAATCTTTAAGAAGGCACTGAATCTGTCACTGGAAGATCAGCAGTGGGCTCAGGCAACTCTCCCAGTGCGACTGGGAGGTAAAGGGGTGCGCAAAGCAACGCAGGTAGCTTTACCTGTATTTCTGTCTTCGTGTTTGGCTTCCAGTGGATTAGTCAAGAAGTTTGTCCCCGAAAGCTTGAGAGACGCGGTAGGAGCTCAAGACCCCAGGTTCATTGAAGCAGCCGTGCGGTGGGACATCCTTGCAGACTTCTCCAGTAGACCAGCTCATCCCAAAGAGCACAAACAGTCCCACTGGGACAAACCGATCATGGAAAAAATCGCCAACACAATGCTCACTCAACAACACTTCAGGAAAGAACAAAGCTCGTCTCCTGGCGGTGAAGGCACAACATTCAGGAAATTTCCTTCTAGCTGTTCCTAATTCCTTCCTGGGCATTCGACTCGACCCACAGGCCATTCGGATTGGTGTTGCTCTTCGCCTAGCCGCCCCCATACTCACCGAACATGGGTGTATTTGCGGCAGGGGGACGGCTGATCAATTCGGACTTTATGGTCTCATGTGTCACACATCAGAAGGGAAGTATGCTAGACATGAGGAGGTCAACGACATCATAAAGAGAAGCCTCGCCACAGCCCGTTGCCCAGCCCAACGGGAAACCCAAGTGCAGAGGTCTGACGGAAGTCAAAAGCGTCCTGATGGAGCCACTATGCTACCCTGGAAGGATGGTAAGCAGATTACCTGGTACCACAGCTGTGCCACCACATTGGCAGACACCTACTTGCCATACTCCGTAGCTGAAGGGGGTGGAGCTGCCAGCCACAGGGAGACCCAGAAGACCCGCAAATATGAAGGCCTTCCTCCTTGCTACAACTTCATCCCAATAGGGTCGGAGACCCTTGGAGCAAGGGGCAAGTGTGCTCTAAAGTTCCTCAAAGAGCTGGGTGAAACACTCATCATAGAAACCAAGGTCCACAGGGCAGCCAGCTTCCTCTTTCAGAAAGGAAATGCCTGCAGCATTCTGGGCACGCGGCCCACCGCTGGGGAGCTGGACGAAGTATTCGGAATGTAGCTCTGAGTTGCTATCTATGTTGTTCTACTCCCTATTGTATTTTTGGCAATGTATTTTGTCTTTAAATAAAGTATCCACATAATATAAAATATAGGGGGTGGTAGGAGAAAACAATATTCAAACAGCTTTAGGGAGAACCTTCAGTTTCCCCTGAAGCAAGTTTATTCTTTTCTCCGAGTTTGAGGGTCCCCAACTCAGTTCCAGAGGTGGTACCTCCCTATATTATATATATATATATATATATATATACATACATATATATTTGGTGTATATGTGAACAGTATTTAGATAAAGGTAGAGAAGTTTTCATTGCGTTTATGGATTTAGAAAAGGCATATGATAGAGTGGATAGGGGAGCAATGTGGCAAATGTTGCAAGTGTATGGAATAGGTAGTAAGTTACTGAAGGCTGTAAAGAGTTTTTATGAGGATAGTGAGGCTAGGTTAGGGTGTGTAGAGAGAGGGAGATTACTTCCTGTAAAAGTAGGTCTTAGACAGGGATGTGTAATGTCACCATGGTTGTTTAATATATTTATAGATGTGGTTGTAAAAGAAGTAAATGCTAGGGTGTTGGGGAGAGGGTGGGATTAAATTATGGAGAATTAAATGCAAAATGGGAGTTGACACAGTTACTTTTTGCTGATGATACTGTGCTTATGGGAGATTCTAAAGAAAAGTTGCAAAGGTTAGTGGACGAGTTTGGGAGGGTGTGTATAGGTAGAAAGTTGAAAGTGAACATAGATAAGAGTAAGGTGATGAGGGTATCAAACGATTTAAATAAAGAAAAATTGGATATCACATTGGAGAGAGGGATTATGGAAGAAGTAAATGTTTTCAGATATTTGGGAGTTGACGTGTCAGCGGATGGGTTTATGAAGGATGAGGTTAAGCATAGAATTGATGAAGGAAAAAAAGGTGAGTGGTGCGTTGAGGTATCTGTGGAGACAAAAAACGTTATTCATGGAGGCAAAGAAGGGAATGTACGAAAGTATAGTGGTACCAACACTCTTATATGGGTGTGAAGCATGGGTTGCAAATGGTGCAGCGAGGAGGAGGCTGGAGGCAGTGGAGATGTCCTGTCTAAGGGCAATGTGTGGTGTAAATATTATGCAGAAAATTCGGAATGTGGAAATTAGGAGAAGGTGTGGAGTTACTAAAAGTATTTGTCAGAGGGCTGAAGAGGGGTTGTTGAGGTGGTTTGGTCATTTAGAGAGAATGGATCAAAGTAGAATGACTTGGAGAGCGTATAAATCTGTAGGGGAAGGAAGGCGGGTAGGGGTCGTCCTAGAAAAGGTTGGAGGGAAGGGGTAAAGGAGGTTTTGTGGGCGAGGGGCTTGGACTTCCAGCAAGCATGTGTGAGCGTGTTAGATAGGAGTGAATGGAGACGAATGGTTTTGGGACATGACGATCTGTTGGAGTGTGAGCAGGGTAACATTTTGTGAAGGGATTCAGGAAACCAGTTAATTGATTTAGTTGGACTTGAGTCCTGGAAATGGGAAGTACAATGCCTGCACTTTAAAGGAGGGGTCTGAGATAGTGACAGCTGGGAGGGACTTTTCTCAGCTGTCGTATCTGAGTGCCTCTGCAAAGACAGTGATTATGTATGAGTGTGGTGAAAGTGTTGAATGATGATGAAAGTATTTTCTTTTGGGGATTTTCTTTCTTTTTGGGTCACCCTGCCTCGGTGGGAAACGGCCGACTTGTTGAATATATATATATATATATATATATATATATATATATATATATATATATATATATATATATATATATATATATTCTAGGTAGTAGGTTGGTAGACAGCAACCGCCCAGGGAGGTACTACCGTCCTGCCAAGTGAGTGTAAAACGAAAGCCTGTAATTTGTTTTACATGATGGTAGGATTGCTGGTGTCTTTTTCTGTCTCATAAACATGCAAGATTTCAGGTATGTCTTGTTACTTCTACTTACACTTAGGTCACACTACACATTCATGTACAAGCATATGTATATACACACACCCTCTGGGTTTTCTTCTATTTTCTTACTAGTTCTTGTTCTTATTTCCTCTTATCTCCATGGGGAAGTGGAACAGAATTCTTCCTCCGTAAGCCATGCGTGTCGTAAGAGGCGACTAACATGCTGGGAGCAAGGGGCTAGTAACCCTTCTCCTGTATATATTACTAAATGTAAAATGGGAAACTTTCGTTTTTCATTTTGGGCCACCCACTTCGGTGGAAACGGCCGACGTGTTGAAAAGAAGAATATATATATATATATATATATATATATATATATATATATATATATATATATATATATATATATATATATATATATATATAATCATATGTAGAAATAGAATGAAAAGCAGAATGAAAACAATAGTTATAAATATCGTATATAATTTTTCTCCGTCTATCGCAATATAAACCCGACCTGGGAGTGGCAACACCACCTCATAGTTGCTAATAAATTAAATATTATTTAATTATCTCCTAGTACACATTCAGTGTTTACATCTTTGTATTTACAACATTTTTATCACTTGTCTCTTCATTATGTTTATTTTGACGGCTAAATTCTTCCACCTACTCTTTTTACGGTGTAATATTTTTTTCGCGAGCTGTTTTGACGGTGCAATTAATACCATATATATTTTTTCGCAAGTTAATACGTTAGCGTTGTGTTTCTGATGGCGCAGTGTGCAATTAATGTCATCCATTTTTTAACGGCTTAATATGTTCGCGTTGAATGTGGAGGCTTTTTATTAATGCTATATATATTTTTTTTTTCGCACGCTAATATGTTAGCGTAGGACATGCATGATGTAGATCGCGCCATATATAAATAAAAAAAAAATAATCGCTGGTTGAAATGTTAGTATTTCATCCGTATTGATGACGTCGTTAATGTTTTCACAATACAAGTACATCAATATTCTTTTCGGGTGTAATTTATCTTATATTTCCGCGGTGCGCAATTTTAGCGTTATGTATTTATGGTAGAGGTAATCATTTGTTCACATTAATGTTCGCGTTTCTCTCAGCTGGTGTTGTTTATGTCATTTTTTTTGTCTGCAAATTCGTATTTCAGCGATGTTTTAATACACACTTAACGTCATAAATATTTTTGAGAGGTTCAAATTTCAGTTTTGTCATATAGTTGTGTAGGTGTTGCCATATTGTGGTGTCCTTGTTGCCATATTGTGGTGCTCTTGTTGCCATATTGTGATGTCCTTGTTGCCATATTGTGGTGTCCTTGTTGCCATATTGTGGTGTCCTTGTTGCCATATTGTGGTGTCTGCCATATTGTGGTGTCCTTGTTGCCATATTGTGGTGCTCTTGTTGCCATATTGTGATGTCCTTGTTGCTATATTGTGGTGTCCTTTTTGCCATATTGTGGTGTCCTTGTTGCCATATTGTGGTGTCCTTGTTGCCATATTGTGGTGTCCTTGTTGCCATTTTATGGTTTCTTTGCCATATTGTGGTGTCCTTGTTGCCATATTGTGGTGTCCTTGTTGCCATATTGTGGTGTCCTTGTTGCCATATTGTGGTGTCCTTGTTGCCATATTGTGGTGTCCTTGTTGCCATTTATGGTTTCTTTGCCATATTGTGGTGTCCTTGTTGCCATATTGTGGTGTCCTTGTTGCCATATTGTGGTGTCCTTGTTGCCATATTATGGTTTCTTTGCCATATTGTGGTGTCCTTGTTGCCATATTGTGGTGTCCTTGTTGCCATTTTATGGTTTCTTTGCCATATTGTGGTGTTATTGTTGCCATATTGTGGTGTCCTTGTTGCCATATTGTGGTGTCCTTATTGCCATATTGTGGTGTCCTTGTTGCCATATTATGGTTTCTTTGCCATATTGTGGTGTCCTTGTTGCCATATTGTGATGTCGTTGTTGCTATATTATGGTGACCTTGTCATATTGTGGTGTCCTTGTTGCTATATGGTGTCCTTGTTGCCATATTGTGGTGTCCTTGTTGCCATATTGTGGTGCTCTTGTTGCCATTTTGTGGTCCTGTTGCCTTATTGTAGTGTCCTTGCCATATTGTGGTATCCTTTTTGCCTTATTGAGCTGTCCTTGTCACCATAGTGTGGTGCCCTTGTTGCCGTATTGTAGTGTCCTTGTTGCCATATTGTGGTGCCCTTGTTGCCTTATTGTAGTGTCCTTGTTGCCATATTGTGGTGTCATTGTTGCTATATTGTGGTGTCTGTTTCTATATTGTGCCACTTTTTTAGTGTGGTGCCTGTAGTTGTGGTGATTGAGCAGTGCAGTATTGTGTTGCCATAAAGTAGTGATGTTATGGTACCATATAATGGTGCTGGTATTGCAGAACAGTGGTGTTAGTGCTGCCATGTAGCTATTGCCATATATTGTTAATATTGGTATTTAGTGGCATTATCGTTGCCATTTGGTGGTGTCAGTAGTTTTCCCCTCATAAGGTTTGACATATGTACGTACACACACACAGTGAAGAGGCGGGGCCAGGAGCTATGAATCGACCCCTGCAACCACAATTAGATGAGTACACACACACACCTGTTTATCAAGATCTGCATTTCCATAATTATTAATTTTTGCATTCATTTGTTTTTTGAGTCGTTAAACTAATATATGAAATATTTATCAATTACAGATTAACTATATTCGTTATTTACTTATTAATTTCTTTACACTGAACGTTGTATGATTCGGCCTTGATTATTAATTACATAACTTGTTCTTGGCAATTAACATGAATATTATACATATGGAAAATTATACAACTTTTGGAGGGATACTGTGTTAATAATAATAATCTTTATTTCTACAAGTACATGTACAAGGTATACACATCTAACTGTCATCAATAACATACTACTATACGGAAGACCTTTGTTAGGCTGAGCATTTCGGGCCAATTAGGTTTTGTCCCAGGATGCGACCCACAACAGTCTTCTAGCACCCAGGTACTGATGGATGAACAGGGACACCAGATGTCTTATGGAAACTCGTCCTAATGTCTCTTCCCGTACCGGGGATCGAACCCCGGGCCAGTGTGTGTGAGCTGAGTGCGCTATCAATCTAGGTACGGGACACCTAACATTCATCGGATCACACAGCTGATAAGTTTGATCTGAGGAAGAGGAGGGTGGCTCCAACACCACAGATCAAGATCCTTTCGCCCACATCGCACACGCAGAAATATTTCTCTGGTATATTTATTGTTCTTGGTAGTGAGTTTTGCAACTTATTTTTTACGAGTTTTTATGTTGGCGAGTAGCCTCGTCTGTTTCACACAAAAAAATAGGTCATAATTTATCTGCGCTGCTCTTTTTTTTTTGACAGATTTTTGGCGTTTTACTTATTTTTTTTTGTTTATGTGTTTAGTATTATGAATAATATTTGGAAGCACTGTGTATATTTGTTAACATTAGTTCGAGCGTTATTATGTTGGCGCCGTACTTTGGCAAGTAAATATATTCGCGTTGTGTGTTGATGGCTCAGATATTCATGGGATGGCTGGCTGGGCATATTTGTCCAGCTCTGTGTGGGCGAGTATGTTTATATAGCCAGTATATCCGCCCAAACACACCCGCGGCAGCTCTGACTTTGTTTGCAATATACCCAAACACACATATATATCTGTTTATATTATATGTTTGCCGAGTATTATACCACTAGGCATTGCCACGGAAGGATATACCTCCATCATTTGTATCCCTACAAATTGACCAGCGGAATATGTATAGTATATATAATGTGCCGTATAGGTAAAACTGGTCAATTAGCAAGAACTCATTTAAAATTAAGTCCTTTCTAAAATTTTCTCTTATACGTTAAAAGATATATATTTTTAATTTATGTTAAAATAGAAATTAATAATTTTGTACCAAAAGCACCTTAGAAAACTTACCTAACCTTATTATAACAAGCACAGTTTAATTTAGCCTTATCCAACTAAATATATTTAGGTAAGCTTACAATAATTTAATAAACACAATGAAATATATTTTTTTGGCGTTAGGTACAGAATGATTTTTGCAAAGTTATTGCATACACAAATTTTCACTTGCCCTATTCGACAAGAAGAGCGTTGCTATTTAAGCGAAAATCGTAAGTTTTACTTATTCGGCACGACTATATATATATATATATATATATATATATATATATATATATATATATATATATATATATATATATATATATATGAAGACAACCACTATGAAAAAATAGAGGAATTCGTGACTAGTGAGTAGTCACGAAAGCGCTTGGAATTCCTCTATTTTTTCATAGTGGTTGTCTTGCATATTTTGATATCACCTGTTTACTGTGATCTTTTTGCACACACACACACACACACACAATATATATATATATATATATATATATATATATATATATATATATATATATATATATATATATATATATATATAATCAGTAGACAGGCTATCTTAACAATGAAGACCAAGGCACATGGGGATGAAAATCTTTAGCTCAAAATCTTTCGCATCCCGTGCTTTGTCAGGAGCTATGGAATGTTGCAAGACTAGCAACAGATAATAGGGGGGAGATTCTGAGGCATAGCAGAAGCATAAAGTGTCGGCCCATGTCACAGTGGAATGTGGGTGTACTTATTATTGTACGTAAAATTAGAAATACAGACCTATCATTGTGCATACACTGAAACACCGGGAAGAAATTTATTCCATCTGCTGACTAGAGTGGTTCAGTTTATACAGCTGTAATATTTTTTTAGTTTGTTTGTTTAGGTCTTTCTGTACGTCTTTTCTTTATTTTCTGTGTTCCTCTTTCTTACTGAGATTATTAGACATATTCAGTTGCACACATTTATTATCTGCTCTCTGTTGTGTTTAATGCATTACGTCACCTTGGGTCCCTCCCCCCCCCCTCTCTCATTTACATGCTGGTATATGATTTTTTTCATCGCGGTGTCCAACTTGACCCTCCATGTGTCTGGTTCACCATGTGTCTAGTCCTGCATGTCTGGCCCTTTATGTGTCTGTTTCTTCATGTCTGGTCTACCATATGTCTGGTCCATCATGTGTCTTGTCCACCATGTGTCTGGTTTACCATGTCTTGAACACCATGTGTCTGGTTTACAATGTGTCTTGTCCACAATGTGTCTGGTTTACCATGTGTCTTGTCCATCATGTGTCTGGTTTACCATGTGTCTGGTTTACCATGTGTCTTGTCCATCATGTGTCTGGTTTACCATGTGTCTGGTTTACCATGTGTCTGGTTTACCATGTGTCTGCTCTACCATGTGATTCACAGTGCTCCTAGTCAGTCTGCGTGTTGCTCATCAAGGTTAGTTTCACCTTGGTCTTGTGGGTCTAAATTCTTGGTCAAGCTTTGACACCCCAGTTGTCATCTTCGTACTGTCTCCTGCTGTTTGGTTGCAGATCTTAGAATGCAACTGCCACTACTGTTTCAACCTTAGCAGCGAGTGTGCCTGCAAAAAAGAATATTAATAATCTTAATTTTTAAAGGGGCGGACGGGTAAGCTTAGTGGAAGGCCTTGGTCAGATGACCAAAAGGTCATTTGTATGAATTATGTTGTCCTGTGTTCTTCATAATCTCTTAAACTCATTACTACCTTCCTTTCCTTAATTTTCCATTTTGATTATCCTTCGGCCTTATCCACTTTAATTAGTGATCATCTTGTCTCCTTCCATCTCTATAGGTCGTCACTAAATCAGTTCTTGCCCCCTCTCCCTCCCTCCCTCTCTCTCTCTCTCTCTCTCTCTCTCTCTCTCTCTCTCTCTCTCTCTCTCTCTCTCTCTCTCTCTCTCTGTACAGTCTGATGTTTGTAGACGTTTTACTTGTCTTTCACTCTTATCCTCTGCCTCTTCCTCCATCCCCTCGAGTCACTCAGTATAGCCAGCCTCACTTCCATTCTATGTGTTGGCAGCCACTGTAATGCATTAGTGCACACAACCACTGCAACCTCACTCTTATTGTCTCCTATATACACACACACACACACGTGCCGTGCTGGTTCCTTGGGTGGAAGTGACCTGCCTACCTGGAATTTGCCTGGAGAGGGTTAACTCCAGGAGGGGTGCGGGTGGGTGTGAGTTGGTTCTGACTAGCTTGTGCTACTAGGTCAGATGCCGTGCTCCTTCCTTAAGTGAATGTAACCTGACCTGGCTGGGTCGAGGCATTGGCTTGGGCCGGTTGGAGGCTTGGACCTGCCTCGCGTGGGCCGGTGGGCCTGCTGCGGTGTTCCTTCTTTCTTATGTTCTTATGGAGGCAAAAAGGGAATGTATGAGAGTATAGTGGTACCAGCACTTTTATATGGGTGTGAAGCATGGGTTATAAATGTTGCAGCAAAGGGGAGGCTGGAGGCAGTGGAGATGTGTCTAAGGGTAATATGGTGTAAATATTATGCAGAGAATTCATAATGTGGAAATTAAGAGGAGGTGTGTAGTCACTAAAAGTATTATTCAGAGTGCTGAGGAGTGGTTGTTGAGGTAGCTTGGTCCTTTAGAGAGGATGGAGCAAAATAGACTGACTTGGAGGGTGTATAAACCTGTAGTGGAGGGAAGGAGGGGTAGGGGTCATCCTAGGAAAGGATGGAGGGAGGAGGTAAAAGAGGTTTTGTGTACAAGGGGCTTGGACATACAGCAGTCATGTGTGAGTGTGGTAGATAGGAGTGAGTGGAGACAAATGATGTTTGGGACTTGATGAGCTGTTGGGGTGTGAGCAGGGTAATATTTTGTGAAGGGATTCAGGGGAAACTGGTTAGCTAGACCTGAGTCCTGGGGGTGGGAAGTATAATGCATGCACTTTAAAGGAAGGGTTTGGGATATTGGCTGTTTGTAGTGACGTCTAAACTGTCGTATCTACGTTCCGGTGCAAAGACAGTGATGGTATGAATGATGGGTCACCCTGCCTTGGTGACCAGTGTATTGAAAACGAAAATCACACCTTGTTATTAAAAAGAAAGAAAGTGACACAACTAAGCAAAAATTAGTTGTAAAAGTACTTAAGATAAAAGTTTAAGAAATTTCAGTCTCCTCCTTGCTACGCTTTTTATTTCTATCCCATGCGCTTTTTACTGCCTTCCCTTGCTCTTTATTTCTGTATATTCACTTATTATTATTATTATCATCATAACCAAGTGCTAAACCCATAAGCGTCATACAGTGCACACACACACATACACAATAGGCCTAGTGTCTAATCGACATGTGCCTAGGACAAAATGGTAACTAACACATCCAAACATACACACACACAGCTGAATACAGTTGGAAAAGCGATGACCTACAAATATCCCTCAAAGAAAGGGTCTTGGGGTGGCTATCACACCCAACATATCGCATAGGTGCACATAAATCGCATAACATCTTCAATGAAGGATTTTTTTTAGATCTTTTTACACAGCATAAGTCAGTCCTGTCATGGAGTATGTAGGCATGTGTGAAAACTAGAAGAGGTACGAAGATACAAGATTGAGTTATGTGGAAAAACTAAAGGAATTGAACCTAAAAAGTCTAAAAGAAATGACAATGAGAGACATGATTACAACATACAAGATACTTAGAGGATTTGACAGAACTGATAGAGACAGACTTTCTGAAGTACGAGGCACATGGACGAGGGGTCATAGATGGAAGTTGAAGAAACAGATAAACAACAGGAAGGTAAAGTAAATACTTCTTCACTGTCAGGGTAGATGAAGCAAGTCAGTAAATTTTCAATAGTAAGGAAGCACCAGACGAGCCTGGTCCAAGGCCGGGCTCTCTCGAAACTCATCGGAGGTATAATAGGTATGATAGGGCCTACGAGGTCAGTAACCAATAATGCCGGCGATTGTGGTTTTAAGAAGCGGGGCCAGGAGCTGAGACTCGACCCCCGTAAAGACAGCTGGGTGAGTACCAGGAGGATTGTCTTGTGTTGTGTGTGTAAGAGAGGCAGGTTGTGCTGCTACTCTATTGATGGGTTAAAGGGAAACTCACACATTGTTTTCCCTTTCTTCATTTTCTCTTCCTTTTTCCTCCATATCCTCCTTCCATTCCTCACCTCCTCCTTATCCTCCCTTTTCTCTCCCATTTTTCCTTTTCCTTCCCTTCTCCAACTTGTCTTTTATCCATGGCAGGTTATCAAGAAGTTTCCGCTAATGTAAAGTCCACCTTCTTACCATCCACTACCACCACTACCACCACTACCACCACTACCACCACTACCACCATCACCACCACTACCACCACTACCACCACTACCACCACCATCACCACTACCACCACTACCACCACTACCACCACTACCACCATCACCACTACCACCACTACCACCATCACCACTACCACCACTACCACCATCACCACTACCACCATCACCACTACCACCATCACCACTACCACCACTACCACCATCACCACTACCACCACTACCACCACTACCACCATCACCACCATCACCACTACCACCCACCTACCACCATCACCACTACCACCACTACCACCACTACCACATCACTCACCACCATCACCACTACCACCACTCACCACCACCTCACCACTACCACCATCCACCACTACCACCATACCACCACTACCACCATCACCACTCCACCACACCACTACCACCACTACCACCACTACCACCACTACCACCACTACCACCATCACCACCCACCACCACCACTACCACCACTCACCACCCACTCACCACTCACCATCACCACTACCACCACTCACCACCATCACCACTACCACCATCACCACACCACCATACCACTACACCACCTACCACCATCACCACTACCACCACTACCACCATCACCACTCATCCACCACTACCACCATCACCACTACCACCACTACCACCATACCACACACCACTCACCATCACCACTACCACCATCACCACTACACCATCACCACTACCATCACCACTACCACCACTACCACCATCACCACTACCACCATCACCACCATACCACCATCACCACTACCACCACTACCACCACACCCCACCACCATCACCACTACACACCACTACCACCATCACCACTACCACCTCACCACTACCACCATCACCACTACCACCATCACCACTACACCACTACCACCACCCACTACCACCATCACCACTCACCCACCATACCACCACTACCACCATCACCACTACCACCATCACACCACTCACCATCCACTACCACCATCACCCACTACCACCATCACCACTCACCATCACCACTCACCACCACTACCACCATCACCACTACCACCATCACCACTACCACCATCACCACTACCACATCACCATCCACATCACACCATCCCCACCATACCATCGCCACCATCACCACCATCACCACTACCACCATCACCACCATCACCACTACCATCATCACCACCATCACCACCATCACTACCACCACCACTACTATCTCTACCACTGCCATCACCACCACCACCATCACTACCATCGCCACCACCATCAGTACCATCATCACCACTACCATCACCACCACTTCCGTCACCATTACCACCACTACCATTACCACCACTGCCATTACCACCACTACCATCACCACTACCATCATCATTACCACCATTACCATCACCACCACTACCATCACCACCATCACTACCATCATCACCACCACTACAATCACCACCACTACCATCATCATTACCACCATTACCACTACCATCACCATTACCATCACCACGACTACCATCACCACCGTCATCACCACCACTACCATCACCACCACTACCATCACCACCACTACCACCACCACTACTATCACCACCTATGCTTGCATCTCCTCCACCAGTTACTCTCATACCTAAGTACGTATTTCTCCTTTCCCTCTCCCCTCCATCCACTCCTTCCTCCCTCCATCCACTCCTTCCCCCCCCCTCCCTACTTTTCCACCTGCAGCCACGTCTGTCATGTGAGGAAAGTGAGACGTAATTGACATTCCTGTCTGACTCGTGTTTCATGTCACTCCCTAAGATCACACCTGTTTGACACTTGGTAACACCTGTTGGACACTGGGTAACACCTGTTGGACACTGGTTAACACCTGTTGGACACTGGGTAACACCTGTTGGACACTGGGTAACACCTGTTGGACACTGGGTAACACCTGTTGGACACTGGGTAACACCTGTTGGACACTGGGTAACACCTGTTGGACACTGGGTAACACCTGTTGGACACTGGGTAACACATGTTGGACACTGGGTAACACCTGTTGGACACTGGGTAACACCCGTTGGACACTGGGTAACACCTGTTGGACACTGGGTAACACCTGTTGGACACTGGGTAACACCTGTTGGACACTTGGTAACACCCGTTGGACACTGGGTAACACCTGTTGGACACTGGGTAACACCCGTTGGACACTGGGTAACACCTGTTGGACACTGGGTAACACCTGTTGGACACTGGGTAACACCTGTTAGACACTGGGTAACACCCGTGTGACACCTTGGGGATATTTTTTCAGCGATTATCACCTCCGTGTTATTGATCCGAGGAATTGGAGGTACCCTCCCTGTATCTTGATCAAGCCTGATTATTTCCCTAATTTCCAGGCCCTGCTTAAGCCGTACGAGTTTAGCGTTTCTCCAAAAATATAATAATAATAATAATAGCAATAATCATGACTTTCAGAAGTGAATTATCACAGTTAATTTTAGTTTTCATGAACGTACAGGGATGTACACACAGGGATGTACACACAGGGATGTACACAAAGGAATATACTCACAGGGATGTTTGCAAAGGGGATGTACACACATGGGTGTACGCAAAACAATGTACGCACAGAGAAGTACACAGTGATGTACACACATGGCTGTACACTTCACAAGTGTAACTTTATTAAAAAAATTACTGTCTCGTATTGGTTGATGCGCCAGGTTACACAGTGTGTTACTGACCAATCAACAGACGTGTATTGAGTCAGCGGCGCTTGATTGGTCACTCCTCGACCAATACCGGAGTTTATCTTGAAGAAATAAAGACCGATATTGAACATTACTGATCTGCTTTACTGACGGCATCTATATAGCTTTATTATTGCTATTTTTATTGGTTAGACTGATTTGTATTGTGAGGAGTGGTAATGTATGATTTGTATTGTGAGGAGTGGTAATGTATGATTTGTATTATGAGGAGTGGTAATGTATGATTTGTATTGTGAGGAGTGGTAATGTATGATTTGTATTGTGAGGAGTGGTAATGGATGATTTGTATTGTGAGGAGTGGTAATGGATGATTTGTATTGTGAGGAGTGGTAATGGATGATTTGTATTGTGAGGAGTGGTAATGTATGATTTGTATTGTGAGGAGTGGTAATGGATGATTTGTATTGTGAGGAGTGGTAATGGATGATTTGTATTGTGAGGAGTGGTAATGGAAGATTTGTATTGTGAGGAGTGGTAATGGAAGATTTGTATTGTGAGGAGTGGTAATGGATGATTTGTATTGTGAGGAGTGGTAATGGAAGATTTTTATTGTGAGGAGTGGTAATGGATGATTTGTATTGTGAGGAGTGGTAATGGATGATTTGTATTGTGAGGAGTGGTAATGGATGATTTGTATTGTGAGGAGTGGTAATGGAAGATTTGTATTGTGAGGAGTGGTAATGGATGATTTGTATTGTGAGGAGTGGTAATGGATGATTTGTATTGTGAGGAGTGGTAATGGATGATTTGTATTGTGAGGAGTGGTAATGGATGATTTGTGTATATAGCTTCTATGATAGAACATGAGGAAGGATATACCTGTTACTTAGAGTCTGGGGCCAGACAGCTTTTGGTGATTGATCAACCAGGCTGTTACTGCTTGATTGGATTAGGTTTGCCTGCTGAAGCGGCTAGTGACTGTGGATGGTACTGGCTAGTTTATTGTGCACCCCATATCCATCCTGTGGATGGTAGCGCAAGAACATATGGATACACAAAAGGCCTAGGCACTAGGCCCCAAAAAGGGTTAATAGGAATACATCTGGATTTATATTTGCTACTGACCACTACAACATCAGTCAGTCTATTTACATAGCAAGTTCCTCCGTAAATGTGTTTATCTTCTTTCATGTTATCATAGTGAGTTATAGATCGACTCAGGCTTCTAACTACATTCCTATGACATTCTGATTCATTATTTACCACACACACACACACAAGGAATCGTTCAAGACCCTGTACACCGTGTGTGTACGTCAGGCCCATACTAGAGTATGCAGCACCAGTCTGGAACCCACACCTGGTCAAGCACGTCAAGAAATTAGAGAAAGTGCAAAGGTTTGCGACAATGCTAGTTCCACAACTCAGGGGTCTGTCCTATGAAGAAAGGTTGAGGGAAATAGGACTAACAACACTGGAGGACAGAAGGGTTAGAGGAGACATGATAACGACATACAAAAATACTGCGGGGAATTGACAAGGTAGATAGTGACAGGATGTTCCAGAGAGGAAACACAGACACAAGGGGACACAACTGGAAGCTGAAGACTCAGATGAGTCAAAGGGATATTAGGAAGCATTTCTTCAGCCATAGAGTAGTTAGGAAGTGGAATAGTCTAGCGAACGATATAGTGGAGGCGGGAACCATACATAGTTTTAAGACAAGGTATGATAAAGCTCATGGAGCAGGGAGAGCAGAGACCCAGTAGCGGACAGCGAAGAGGCGGGGCCAGGAGCTGAGTCTCGACCCCTGCAACCACAATTAGGTGAGTACACACACACACACACACACACACTATAACTCACCCACCCCACACACATCAACAATCACTCACCCACCCCACACACACACCAACAATCACTCACCCACCCCACACACACCAACAATCACTCACTCACCCCACACACACACCAACAATCACTCACACACCCCACACACACACACCAACAATCAATCACCCACCCCACACACACCAACAATCACTCACCCACCCCACACACACACACCAACAATCACTCACCCACTCCACACACACCAACAATCATTCACACACCCCACACACACACCAACAATCACTCACCCACCAACAATCACTCACCCACCACACACATACACCAACAATCACTCACCCACCCCACACACACACCAACAATCACTCACCCACCACACACATACACCAACAATCACTCACCCACCCCACACACACCAACAATCACTCACCCACCCACACACACACCAACAATCACTCACCCACCCCACATACACACCAACAATCACTCACCCACCCCACACACACACACAACAATCACTCACCCACCCCACACACACAACAATCACTCACCCACCCACACACACCAACAATCACTCACCCACCCCACACACACCAACAATCACTCACCCACCCCACACACACAAACAATCACTCACCCACCCCACACACACCAACAATCACTCACCCACCACACACACACACCAACAATCACTCACCCACCCACACACACACCAACAATCACTCACCCACCACACACACACACCAACAATCACTCACCCACCCCACACACACACCAACAATCACTCACCCACCCCACACACACACCAACAATCACTCACCCACCCCACACACACCAACAATCACTCACCCACCCCACACACACCAACAATCACTCACCCACCCCACACACACCAACAATCACTCACCCACCCCACACACACCAACAATCACTCACCCACCACACACACACCAACAATCACTCACCCACCACACACACACACCAACAATCACTCACCACCACACACACCCAACAATCACTCACCCACCCACACACACACCAACAATCACTCACCCACCCCACACACACACAACAATCACTCACCAAACACCACCACACACACACACACCAACAATCACTCACCCACCCCACACACACACCAACAATCACTCACCCACCCCACACACACACACCAACAATCACTCACCCACCCCACACACACACCAACAATCACTCACCCAGGCTGTGGCTGTCCGTAATTTTCAACGACATTTTGTGTTTGCGAACGATTGTTCCAGCTGGCGAATGAGAGGGTGGGCGAAAGTGGAATTTACATACCGTAAAACCTGAAGACACCTGCGTGACAGGACACCTGTGTGGCACGACACCTGTATGACACGACACCTGTGTGGTACGACACCTGTATGACACGACAGCTGTGTGGTACGACACCTGTATGACACGACACCTGTGGCACAATACTTGTGTGACACGACATCTGTGTGGTAAGACACTTGTGTGGCACGACACTTGTGTGGTACGACAGGTGTATGACACAACTGGTGGGAAACATCTGGCTACCGTTTCTTCAAGGCAAGGCGCCGTTGTGTCAGTAATCTGTCTTCATCTAAGAAGTTTGAACAACTGTCTTCCTTGCAGCATCAAAGGTGCACACCCTAGTGTTCCCCTGTTATTACAAGAGTGTGTAGTACTAGTAGTGGCTCCTAGTTCTCAAACACACTTGTCGATAGATACTTGACCTCTTTTTTTGTGTGTGTAGTAGTAGTTACTAGTTGTGAAAGTTACTTGTCGATAGACACTTGGCCTGTGTATATGTATATATATATACATGTATATATATATATATATATATATATATATATATATACATATATATATATATATATATGTGTGTGTGTGTGTGTGTGTGTGTGTGTGTGTGTGTGTGTGTGTGTGTGTGTGTGTGTGTGTTAGCTATCAGTTGTCAAAGGCACGTATCGATAAACACTTGGACATTTTTTTGTGTGTGTGTATATACATGTGTGAAGGAGAGAGAGATTACCTATTTATAGGCAGAGAAAGAGAGGTGGAGTAGCAGAGTTATGCTCTTGGCGTCTCCTCTTCAATACTCAGTTCATCAAATATTTTTTCAGTTTCCACTGGTTTGTTGCACTACTTGCTAATTCCTCTTTTAATACATTTCACTGGTCAATCACTCTGTTTGAAAAAAACAAAAACAATCTGTTATTCTTTCCACTCCATTTTTTCCTGAATTTGCAACTGTGGCCTCTTGTTATCCCTGTTGCAGGTACTAAGGTATCTTCTTTAACTTCATTTAGTAAGTGCTTACAAGCGCTTATATGTGGTTATTATGTCGCATGTTCCTGCTGTCAGCCAACATGGGTAACTTTAATATTTTCAACTTTTCATCTTAGTTCACATTGTTCAACTCTGGCAGCCTTTTTGTTGCTCTTTGAAAATTTTCGGGAGTGGGCACCACACAACCGCTGCATGTTCCAGTTTTGGCCTAATATAAGTTATAAACAACTTAACATTTCTCACTCATATATTTAACAGGTGTGTTACAGTGGGTCAGTGTAGCTTGTCAGTTTCTCATAGTTTATTTTATATGATCTTCCAGTAACATTTGTTTTGTTAATAATAACTCAGATCTTTTTCTTTATCTGATATTTTCAATATTTTGCCGGACTTGTTGTTGATTCGCCAGTACTCTCCCGGCCCGGGTCTTTTCCAGATGGTGACCCGGCCTTGGTTCCCTGTCTTGGGAGTGTCTTGAGACCTATGTCTCCCATGGGAGGAGGTTTTGCTGGACTTAATTCTTCGTTTGGCCTGATATCATTTTAATCATGACATTTAACTATATTAAATTCCGTCATCCATCAATCCATGTGCTCATTGTATCCAGATCCTCTTGTAAAGATTTCCAGTGGATTTTATTGTTAATTTCATATCAGTTTTTTGCATCGTCTGCCAACATATTTATATAATTTCTTCTTCATTCTGGTAAATTATTTATTTAAATTAGAATCATTATTGGGGCAAGTACAGATCCTTGTGGGACCCCACTTGTAACATCCTCCCATGCTGACACTTTTCTCTTATAACTGTTAATATTTTCTTCTCATTAAAGTCTCTCATACATTGTAATAATTTACCTTTAATTCCTCTTATATTTTGCAGTTTCTAAATTAGACTTTCATGGGGAACTCTGTCTAAAATTGTCTTCGTGTCTAGGCAAATACAGTCTGTCCATCCATTTCTTTCATGAACAATTTTCATAATTCTCTCATAATAACTTCACGAATTTACCTTCCTGCAGTGAAATCTTAAAAGTTTTCAAAGTGGATAACCTAATTCTGTGTATATTTGTCTTAAGAGTCAAGGTACCTTGCTATTATCTCTGGTCCTATAGCTAGTTTCTTATCAGCAGCTAGTAACAGTTTTTGTAATTCCTCTTTAGTTATTTCTTATTTCCATATCCTCTAATTCAGCAGTATGGGATTAAAATCCAGGACATGAAAAATGTGTGTGTGTACTCACTAGTTGTACTCACCTAGTTGTGGTTGCAGGGGTCGATTCATAGCTCCTGGCCCCAACTCTTCACTGGCCGCTACTGGGTCACTCTTTCATCGCCAAGAGTCTTATCATACCTCTTCTTGAAGCTGTGAATGGATCCTGCCTCCACTACATCGCTTCCCAAGCTATTCCACTTCCTGACTACTCTGTGACTGAAGAAATACTTCCTAACATCCCTGTGATTCATCTGAGTTTTCAACTTCCAACTGTGTCCCCTTGTTGCTGTGTCCCATCTCTGTCCACCTTGTCAATTCCTCTCAGTATTTTATATGTCGTTATCATGTCCCCCCTATCTCTCCTGTCCTCCAGTGTCGTCAGGTCGATTTCCCTTAACCTCTCCTCATAGGACATGCCCCTTAGCTCCGGGACTAGTCTTGTTGCAAACCTTTGCACTTTCTCTAGTTTCTTTATGTGCTTGGCTAGGTGTGGGTTCCAAACTGGTGCTGCATGTGTGTGTGCGTGTGTGTGTGTGTGTGTGTGTGTGTGTGTGTGAGAGTGTGTGTGTGTGTGTGTGTAGTTACTAGTATGTGTGTTTTGCAAATGGGATGCGTTGAAAGCGAGGGAGACAAGGATGTACACACACTGCATTTTCTTGGACTGCAGGAAGGCCTTTGACACAGTTCCTCACATGAGATTAGTAAAAAAGATGGAAGACCAAGCGTGTATAACAGGAAGGGCACTGGAATGGATCAGGGAATACCTCACAGGAGGCAACAACGGGTCATGGTGCGTGATGAGGTATCACAGTGGGCGCCTGTGACGAGTGGTGTACCGCAGGGGTCAGTCCTAGGACCAGTGCTATTCTTGCTATATGTGAATGACATGACGGATGGGATAGACTCAGAAGTGTCTCTTTTCGCAGATGATGTGAAATTAATGAGGAGAATCACATCGGATGAAGACCAAGCAGGACTTCAAAGTGACCTGGACAAGCTTGACATCTGGTCTAGCAACTGGCTTCTCGAATTTAACCCCACCAAATGCAAAGTCATGAAGATCGGAGAAGGGCAAAGAAGACCGCTGACAGAGTACAGGCTAGGTGGACAAAGGCTACAAACCTCATCAAAGGAGAAAGACCTTGGGGTGAGTATAACACCAAGCACGTCTCCGGAAGCACACATAAACCAGATAACCGCGGCAGCATATGGGCGACTGGCAAACCTAAGATTAGCGTTCCGTTACCTTAACAAGGAATCGTTCAAGACACTGTATACCGTATACGTCAGGCCCATACTAGAGTATGCAGCACCAGTCTGGAACCCACACCTGGTCAAGCACGTCAAGAAACTAGAGAAAGTGCAAAGGTTTGCGACAAGGTTAGTTCCACAACTCAGGGGTCTGTCTTATGAAGAAAGGTTGAGGGAAATAGGACTAACAACACTGGAGGAAAGAAGGGTCAGAGGAGACATGATAACGACATACAAAATACTGCGGGAATTGACAAGGTAGATAGTGACAGGTTGTTTCAGAGAGGGAACACAGAAACAAGGGGACACAACTGGAAGCTGAAGACTCAGATGAGTCAAAGGGATGTCAGGAAACATTTCTTCAGCCACAGAGTAGTCAGGAAGTGGAATGGACTAGAGAAAGATATAGTGGAGGCAGGAACCATACATAGTTTTAAGACAAGGTATGATAAAGCTCATGGAGCAGGGAGAGCAGAGACCCAGTAGCAGACAGCGAAGAGGCGGGGCCAGGAGCTGAGTCTCGACCCCTGCAACCACAATTAGGTGAGTACAATTAGGTGAGTACACATACACACACACACAGTGTTGACGTACACACAGTGTTGACACACTCAACACCCCAATTGATTAACTCGTGGGGGAATCCCCCCTTCACTTCATTTGCATATTATAATTAAGTCTCATAACGCCGCTGATTCCTCGTCAACACGTGTTTGTAGGTGTTAGCCAGAACAACTGCCCTCTCCCACTCCCTCGCTGTTAGTGGAGTGGTGAAGAACACATTGTTAGTAGTGGAAAATCTTTTAGAGTGGCGGAGAATAAGCTGTCGTAGAAGTCCTGGAGAAGATTTTTGGAGGAGTGGTGAAGAAGCCTTTGGAGGGATGGTGGAGAAGCTTTAGCGGTTACTGCGTTATGGAAAACTTGAAGAAATAAAAGCTAGATTGGAGTATAAAACAAATTATAGCCACGCAATAGAGCGAAAAACTAATGTGATAGACCTAGGAGTGATAATGTGAGAGGATCTCACCTTCAAGGATCACAACAGTGTCATTATCAGAAGTGCAAGAAAAATGATAGGATGGATAATGAGAACCTTCAAAACAAGTGATACGAAACCAGTGATGATCCTCTTAAGCCATTTGTTCTCTCTAGGCTGGAATATTGCTGTACACTAACGAAATTGCCGATGTAGAGAATGTACAGAGAACCTTCAGTGCACATATTAGTTCAGTCAAGCACCTTAATTACTGGGAACGTTTGAAGTCCCTTGACCTGTACTCCCTGGAACGCTGGCGAGAATGATACATCATAATTTACACCTGGAAAATCCTAGAGAGACTGGTCGCAAATCATCTGCACTCAGAAATCACTCCCTACGAAAGCAAAAGACTCGACAGACAGTACTATGAAAATCAACTGTGCCATGAGTACGCTAAGAGATAATACAATAAGTGTCAGGGGCCCAAAGCTGTTTGAAAGCCTCCCAGCATACATAAAAGGGATTACCAGTAGACCTCTGGCTGCCTTTAAGAGGGAACTGGATAGATTCCTAAACTCAGTACCTGATTAGCCGGGCTGTGGTTCTTTGGATTACGTGCGACCAGCAGTAACAGGCTAGTTGATCAGGCCTTGATTCACAGTGGAAGCCTGGTCAAGGACTGGGCCGAGGGAGGCGTTGACCCCCGGAACACCCTCCAGATATACTCCAGCACTGGTCATCAACGTAAGGTTAACCAGGTAAACCCAGCTTTGAAACAACCAGTGGTCGTTGTAATCGTTTCATTGATCGTTGTCGTTGAACTGATGGTGGTTGTCGTCGTTGTCCAGGCGACCAGTCGCTCACCCCTTTCAAGTTTTTCTTACTCGTCTTTCTTCATTTTATGCTAACTTATGGTCGTTTGTAGTGTGATGGTGGTTGTCGTTTTCATAGTTGTGGTGTTGATTGTCGTTTTGATGGCTGGGGTGGTTGTGGTTGTTTTGGTGGATGTTTCCTTGGTGGTGGTTGTCGTTGTGGTAGTGATTGTGGTTGTCGTTGCGGTGGTGACATTTAGCAATTGTGGTAGTGATGTCGTTTTGATGGCTGGTTGTGGTTGTTTTGGTGGGTGTTTCTTTGGTGATGGTTGTCGTTGTGGTAGTGATTGTGGTTGTCGTTGCGGTGGTGACATTTAGTAATTGTGGTAGTGATGTCGTTTTGATGGCTGGTTGTGGTTGTTTTGGTGGGTGTTTTCTTGGTGGTGGTTGTTGTGTTGGTGATTGTGGTTGTTGTGTTGGTGATTGTGGTTGTTGTGTTGGTGATTGTGGTTGTCGTTGCGGTTGGTAATTGTAGTTGTCGTTGCGGTGGTGACTGTGGTTGTTGTTGCGGTGGTGATTGTGGTTGTTGTTGCGGTGGTGATTGTGGTTGTTGCGGTGGTAATTGTGGTTGTCGTTGTGGTGGTTACTGTGGTTGTTGCGGTGGTCACTGGTTGTTGCGGTGGTGATTGTGATTGTTGCGGTGGTGGTTGTGGTTGTTGCGGTGGTGATTGTGGTTGTTGTTGGGGTGGTCACTGTGGTTGTTGCGGTGGTGATTGTGGTTGTTGTTGCGGTGGTGGTTGTGGTTGTCGTTGCGGTGGTGATTGTGGTTGTTGTTGCGGTGGCGATTGTGGCTGTTGTTGCGGTGGTGATTGTGGTTGTTGTTGCGGTGGTGATTGTGGTTGTTGTTGCGGTGGTGATTGTGGTTGTTGTTGCGGTGGTGATTGTGGTTGTTGTTGCGGTGGTGATTGTGGTTGTTGCGGTGGTGATTGTGGTTGTTGTTGCGGTGGGGATTGTGGTTGTTGTTGCGGTGGTGATTGTGGTTGTCGTTGCGGTGGTGATTGTGGTTGTCGTTGCGGTGGTGATTGTGGTTGTCGTTGCGGTGGTGATTGTGGTTGTTGTTGCGGTGGTGATTGTGGTTGTTGTTGCTGTGGTGATTGTGGTTGTTGTTGCGGTGGTGATTGTGGTTGTTGTTGCGGTGGTGATTGTGGTTATGTACAGGAGAGTCGTCGTCAGTCGTCGTGTTTCGTTGCAGTCGTCCCCTCTTATCTTTTTTTAATCCTTCCTCTCCTCTTCCTCCCTTCATTGTATCCTCTCCCTTCCTCTTCTTTCCCCTCCTCTTCCTCCCCTTCGTCCTCTCCTCTCCCGTGCTTCTCCTCCCCTCCCTTCTCTTTTTTCCCCTCACCCTCATTATTTATTCGGCTTCTTCCACCTCCCTTTCTCTCATTCTGAAGGGAAATTTAAACGATATTTTTTCCCTGCTCCATCTCGGCCCCCAGATCTTTTTCAAACTTTATTTCTCTCTCTCTCTCTCTCTCTCTCTCTCTCTCTCTCTCTCTCTCTTCATATATATATATATATATATATATATATATATCTATCTCTTTTTGTATCTTAGTCATCATGACTCACGAAATCGTAATGACACCATTGCAGACAAACGACGGTACGGGTGGGCATTGAACTCGCTCTGGCCTCGAGTTCAATCCCCACCCGTACCGTGGTTTGTGTCTTAGTCCTCTAACAACATCCAAGTTACCCCAGTTGTAATCTATCTACCTATCACAGTCCCTTCTAACCTTACCTATTTCAGTTCACTTCTGTTATATTCCAGTACATTATCTATCCGGCACCGCATCTATCGTAGTTCACTTGTAAGTTAATCTGTCACAAGGATCAGTGGGGTGTCACAAGGATCAGTGGGGTGTCACAAGGATCAGTGGGGTGTCACAAGGATCAGTGGGTGTCTAAGTAAGGATCAGTGGGGTGTCACAAGGATCAGTGGGGTGTCACAAGGATCAGTGGGGTGTCACAAGGATCAGTGGGGTGTCACAAGGATCAGTGGGGTGTCACAAGGATCAGTGGGGTGTCACAAGGATCAGTGGGGTGTCACAAGGATCAGTGGGGTGTCACAAGGATCAGTGGGTGTCACAAGGATCAGTGGTGTACAAGGATCAGTGGGGTGTCACAAGGATCAGTGGGGTGTCACAAGGATCAGTGGGGTGTCACAAGGATCAGTGGGGTGTCACAAGGATCAGTGGGGTGTCACAAGGATCAGGAGCGCTCCTTTAACCTATAGGTATTTCAGTGTTTAACCTAATTAGTCTATCACAGTTCTCCTGTATCATAAACCCTTTTTATCATATAAACCTCTCTATTATTGTATACTATAAGCTTGTCTACTATTGTATCCTACTGTATCGTATAAACCTGTATACTGTTGTATTCTATAAATTTGTCTGCTCTTATATAATATAAAACCCAGAAATGTCTGTCTAACCTGTACTGTCTAGCAGTTCTGTCACTTGGTTGTTAGGTTAAATTCGTCAGGAAACATGACAAGTGTTTCCTGACGCGGATCTTAGTTATGTGATGACCCGCCACTGGAGCTTGTGGTCATCTGACCGAGGCCTTCTCCTGGCTTACCCCTCCACACCTTTAAATATTCTATTAGTTTTTGCTTGATTGTTGCATCGCAACACTGTAAAACTCAGTAGTGTAGTGCTGCACTGTAACACTGGCTGTAGCTCTGTAACACTGACTGTAGCTCTGTAACACTGACTGTAGCTCTAACACTGACTAGCTCTGTAACACTGACTGTAGCTCTGTAACACTGACTGTAGCTCTGTAACACTGACTGTAGCTCTGTAACACTGACTGTAGCTCTGTAACACTGACTGTAGCTCTGACTGGTGACAGTCATTCAGACGCTGCGCTTTGCAATTACGATTCAACAATAGGCAATTAATATGGGCAATCAGGTTCCCTGGTTGGTTGGAGTGGGCAGGAGAGGGAGGGGGAGAAGGGGTGGGAGATGGTAGAGGAGGGGGTTAGAAGGTGTGGAGTGTAGGGAGGGGAGAGGGAGAGAGAAAAGAGTGAGGAGAGAGGGAGGGGAAGTGGGACTCGGATAGGGGGAGGGGGAGAAATGAGAGGGGTTGGGGAGATATTTTTCTTAATTTTTTTTTAGTAATTTAGATACACCAGGAGTGTGCTGCTACCTCTTATTAAACAGTCACGTAGCTGGAACAGTTCAAAGTTGCAGAGTAAACTCTTGACACGACGTTTCGCCCGGCAAGAGGCTTTTTCAAGTCGATGGTAAATAATAAACAGCAGGAATATTTTTGGCCCCCTGTTGTTTACAATTTACATAAGCGACATAGATGAGGGAATAAATAGCAACATAAGCAAATTTGCTGATGACACCAAAATAGGCCGTCCAATTCATTCTAATGAGGACATTTAGATTATGCTGCAGAGTTCTGGTCACCGTATTACAGAATGGTTATAAATGCTCTGGAAAACGTACAGAGGAGGATGACAAAGTTGATTCCATGTATCAGAAATCTTCCCTATGAGGATAGACTGAGGGCCCTGAATCTGCACTCTCTAGAAAGGCGTAGAATTTGGGGGGATATGATTGAGGTGTATAAATGGAAAACAGGAATAAATAAAGGGGATGTAAATAGCGTGCTGAAAATATCCAGCCAAGACAGGACTCGCAGCAATGGTTTCAAGTTGGAAAAGTTCAGATTCAGGAAGGATATAGGAAAGCATTGGTTTGGTAATAGAGTTGTGGATGAGTGGAACAAACTCCCGAGTACCGTCATAGGGGCTGGGACGTTGTGTAGTTTTAAAAATAGGTTAGATAAATACATGGGTGGGTGTGGGTGGGTGTGAGTTGGTCCTGACTAGCTTGTGCTACTAGGTCAGATGCCGTACTAATTCCTTAAGTGGAAGTGACCTGACTACCTGGTGGTCGGGTATAAGCAGGGGAGTGATGGACCTGCCTTGCATGGGTCAGTAGACCTGCTGCAGTGTTCCTTTTTTCTTATGTTCTTATGAGACATCTTGAGAAACATCTTCGTGACACTCACCACACCACCAGGTCACAATACCAGGTCTCAGTACCAGGTTGCACCACCAGGTCACAATACCAGGTCTCAGAACCAGGTCGCACCACCAGGTCACACCAAGTCAGGGTCCCTGATTTTCCCTTGGCCGATTTCATAGGACTGAGGAATCATCTGGGTGGGGTGAACTAGTGTGACCTGACAGGTCATTATCCTGTGGGTCAGGTACGTGGTGATGGTTGCCAGTATGACATTTTTCAGAGCATAGTTCAAGCTGCCCAGGCATCTTATGTTCTAAATAGGGAAATTAGATCAGATGACCCTAAATGGATAATCGGTAGATTAAAACATCTCATAGGGCCCCGTGGCCTGGCTGGCAAAGCTCTAGCTTCACAACGGGGAGGGCCAAGGTTCGATTCCCCGCGGGGTGGAACCATTTCGACACGTTTCCTTACACCTGTTGTCATGTTCACCTAGCAGCAAATAGGTACCTGGGTGTTAGTTGACTGGTGTGGGTCGCATCCTGGGGCACAAGATTGAGGACCCCAATGGAAATAAGACAGACAGTCCTTGATGACGCACTGCCTTTCTTGGGTTAACCTGGGTTGCTAACCCTCCGGGGTTAAAAATCCGAACGAAATCTTATCTTATTGGTCAAAAGTGAGGAATTGACACGTGAATTAGAAGAGCAGAGGAGCACTTAAGAAATCAGTATATTCAGAGAGAAATAA
>WNWK01003448.1:57500-130000 GCA_009830355.1 Cherax destructor | reverse complement strand
TTTTTATCCCTCCCGCCCTCTCCCAAACAACATTTAAGAAGAGGGACAAGACTTGTGCCCTCAACTATCGTCCATCAACTTAAAGTCAATTTTAGATCAACAAATAAAGGTTATTATTGTAGGCAAGATACTTAATATTTTGGAAAATATAATTATAAATGCTTATAATTATAACCATAATTTTTAAAGGGGGAGGGTGAGGACTGGTAAGCTCGGTCACTTGACCGAAAGTTCCATTGAGACCCTCGTCAGGAAACACTTGTCCTGTTTCCTGACAAACCTTACCTAACCTAACCTCTGGAAAATGGCAATCTAATAACCGCAAACCAGCTTAGATTCCGCAGCAAAAGATCATGCCTGACTAAACTTGCTTCGTGAAAGGTCACAGCAGATGTAGTATATCTGGTTCCAGAAGACCTGACTAGCTCAGACAGGAAACAGAATGGTACTTAATGGAGAGGTGTCTAAATGGAGTTCCTCAGGTGTCGTCCTCTTCACTGGACATAAATGATCTCGAGGTAGGACTAGCATCTAAGATGGCGAAATTTGCAGGTGACACTAAATTGGGGAAAGTGGAACATCCAAAACAGATTGTTTGAATTCCGAGAGTGCTGTGGACAAGCTGGCGCTGCCGTCGAAGGGGAGTTTAATGTACTCAAGTGTAAAATAATGCATTTTCGGCATAGGAATCTCGAAAATGAATACAAAAATATATGACAATAACTCAGGGAAACAAGTGAAGAAAAGGACCTTGGAGTAATCATAGGCAAGGATCTCAAAGATACCAAGCAATGCCCCTCTGGGAGCAGCATAGATAACAAAAATAAAAGGTCTTATAACTAAAAATTCCGAACACAAAACACTAGACACTATATTGATTCTTTAATGCATTTATTAGACCACATCTTGCATATGCCCTCCAGTTATAGTTAGCAAATTACATAAAGGACGATAATATATTAGAGAAGGTACAGAGAAACGCTACCAATCTACTCAGAAACAAACTTTATGAAGAAAAACACCAAGAACTTTACGTTTTTTTTCTCTCTCAGAAAACAGACTACGAGACGATCTCGTTCAAACCTTTAAAATAATTGAATGACTTGGGGCACGAGTGTGAAGAACTTTTTAAATTGTTCTTTGAGTCCGAAACTAAAATCAGGGAAATGAGATTTCGTGGCAGAAGGTGCAACACTAACGTATGCAAGCTTGTTTGTTTTTTCAAGCAGATTTATATTAGAATGGAATAAACTGCCGACTAGTGTTGTAAGCGCAAAAATAAAATGTCATTCCAGAATGAGCTGGAGAAACACTTTATAAGTTTATGATTCAAGTAGATAAATGGTGTCTTAATGGGCGGAGTTGCCAGAAATTACATCATTATATGTTTATTATAAATATATCAGTCAAAATTGCTAGATCTGCCTAAATTGTCTTATACGTATGTTAGAAAACGTAATAATAAGTTAGGAGCAAGGTGCAGGGTGTGATGAGAGAGGAGCAAGATTTGCTTAGTATACTTTGTACCTCACACTGCTGGAAATCCACACTAAACCCTTGCTGATCTGTATAAGTGGTAGAGGTAGAGAGTTGTGACAACCACAGTAGAACTGGTGGTAACTGGAAGTAGAACCACTGGTACACACAGCTGTGAGTGCCACTGTAGTAACACCACCAGTTAATCACAATAACATTACTAATTGAGCCGAAATAGTTGTAGCCAACGTCTTATACCCAGTTAACTCTGTAGTAAAACTCCAGGCCAGTGCGTAAGCCACTGGACCAGCTGGCTACAATAAGATTCAACCAACTAGTCATAGGTTCTAACCCCACCCGTACCCTGGTTTGTTTACAGTCGTGTTATTACGATTTCGTGAGCCACTCTGTAGTAAATTTCGTCACCTTTTTCCAATATGGTATATTACATTCACCTCTCCTACACCCTTTCCTGATTTCATACTGGTGGTGGCCGGAGGGAGTGGCGGGCAGGAGGAGGTCCTTATGCTTTTCTATCCTTGACTCATACACTCAGCAAATGGTCTGAGTGTGGACTTTCAAGTCCTCTGCTGTCTGTCTTTCCCACGTATGCTTTCTTTCTCTCTCTCTCTCTCTCTCTCTCTCTCTCTCTCTCTCTCTCTCTCTCTCTCTCTCAACTAGCACTCAAAAGCTCAACAGGATTAAGTATGAGTCTCTAAAAAGTTGTTTTAAGAGCTGTGTACCTTTAGTTCAGTCAAGTATAATCCCAAGATACCGTGTTATTATAAATTGACTTTCAAGCAATATACCGTGCTGGTCTTGCACACACACACACACACACACACACACACACACACACACACACACACACACACACACACACATACATACAAACATATATACACACATTATATATATATATATATATACACACATACGTACATACATACTTAAGAGGGATTACCTCACACTGTTCGTGGAGGCAGCGGATATACATTCTGACATAGAAAAGAATGAGAGACATACATTAGATCCTTGGGTTCAGTCTGAGCCTCCAAGAAGAATCACAGTCTGAGCTCCAACAAGAATCAGAGGGTATAGCCTCGGGGTTCAGTCTGAGCTTCAAACAAGAATCACAGGGTAGAGCCTCGGGGTTCAGTCTGAGCTTCAAACAAGAATCACAGGGTAGAGCCTCGGGGTTCAGTCTGAGCTTCAAACAAGAATCACAGGGTAGAGCCTCGGGGTTAAGTCTGAGCTTCAAACAAGAACCACAGGGTTGAGCCTCGGGGTTCAGTGAGCTTCAAACAAGAATCACAGAGTAGAGCCTCGGGGTTCAGTGAGCTTCAAACAAGAATCACAGAGTAGAGCCTCGGGGTTCAGTCTGAGCTTCAAACAAGAATCACAGAGTAGAGCCTCATGGTTCAGTCTGAGCTTCAAACAAGAATCACAGAGTAGAGCCTCGGGGTTCAGTCTGAGCTTCAAACAAGAATCACAGGGTAGAGCCTCGGGGTTCAGTCTGAGCTTCAAACAAGAATCACAGGGTAGAGCCTCGGGGTTCAGTCTGAGCTTCAAACAAGAATCAGAGTAGAGCCTCGGGGTTCAGTCTGAGCTTCAAACAAGAATCACAGGGTAGAGCCTCGGGGTTCAGTTTGAGCTTCAAACAAGAATCACAGGGTAGAGCCTCGGGGTTCAGTCTGAGCTTCAAACAAGAATCACAGGGTAGAGCCTCGGGGTTCAGTTTGAGCTTCAAACAAGAATCACAGGGTAGAGCCTCGGGGTTCAGTTTGAGCTTCAAAAAAGAATCACAGGGTAGAGCCTCGGGGTTCAGGTTCACCTTCAAACTGACCAAACGGGAACAAAAGCTCTTGGAATACAAACAGGACTCGATGGAGCGAGACAAATAAAAAATAAAGCTGTGAAGGACATTAACAGAACACAGGGAGACAAAGAACACAGGGAGACAAAGAACACAGGGAGACAAAGAACACAGGAAGACGGAGAACACAGGGAGACAAAGAACACAGGGAGACAAAGAAGACAGGGAGACAAAGAACACAGGGAGACGGAGAACACAGGGAGACAAAGAACACAGGGAGACGGAGAACACAGGGAGACAAAGAACACAGGGAGACAAAGAACACAGAGAGACAGAGAACACAGGGAGACGGAGAACACAGGGAGACAAAGAACACAGGGAGACAAAGAACACAGGGAGACAAAGAACACAGGGAGACGGAGAACACAGGGAGACAAAGAACACAGGGAGACAAATAACACAGGGAGACAAAGAACACAGGGAGACAAAGAACACAGGGAGACGGAGAACACAGGGAGACAAAGAACACAGTGAGACAAAGAACACAGGGAGACAAAGAACACAGGGAGACAAAGAACACAGGGAGACAAAAAACACTGGGAGACAAAGAACACAGGGAGACAAATAACACAGGGAAACAAAGAACACAGGGAGACGGAGAACACAGGGAGACAGAGAACACAGGGAGACAAAGAACACAGGGAGACAAAGAACACAGGGAGACAGAGAACACAGGGAGACGGAGAACACAGGGAGACAAAGAACACAGGGAGACGGAGAACACAGGAGACAAAGAACACGGGGAGACGGAGAACACAGGGATACGGAGAACACAGGGAGACAAAGAACACAGGGAGACGGAGAACACAGGGAGACAAAGAACACAGGGAGACGGAGAACACGTGGAGACCGAGAACACGGGGATACGGAGAACACAGGGAGACGGAGAACACAAGGAGACGGAGAACACAGGGAGACGGAGAACACAGTGAGACGGAGAACACAGGGAGACAGAGAATACTGTAAGACAGAACACATAGAGACAGAGAACACAGGGAGACAGAACACAGGGAGACAGCACATGGAGACAGAGAACACAGGGAGACGGAGAACACAGGGAGACAGAGAGCGCAGGGAGACAGCGAACACTGGGAGACAGAACACCTGGAGACAGAGAACACAGGGAGACAGAGAACACAGGGAGACGGAGAACACAGGGAGACGGAGAACACAGGGAGACAGAGAACACAGGAAGACAGAAAATACAGGGAGACAGAGAACATATGGAGACAGAGAACACGGGAGACAGAGAACACATGGAGACAGAGAGCATAGGGAGACGGAGAACACAGGGAGACGGAGAACACAGGGAGACAGAACACAGGGAGACAGAGAACACAGGGAGACAGAGAACACAGGGAGACAGAGAACACTGGGAGACAGAGAACTCAGTTAGAGAACACAGGGAGACGGCGAACACAGGGAGACGGAGAACACTGGGAGACAGAGAACACAGGGAGACAGAACACAGGGACATGGAGACAGAACACAGTGAGACAGAGAACCCTCTGAGACATAACACATGGAGACAGAGAACACAGGGAGACAGAGAACACAAGGAGACGGAGAACAGGGAGACGGAGAACACAGAGACAGAACACTGGGAGACAGAGAACACAGGGAGACAGAGAACACAGTGAGACATAGAACACAGTGAGACATAGAACACTGGGAGACAGAGAACACTTGGAGACAGAGAACACTGGAAGACAGAGAACACAGTGAGACAGAGAACACAGGGAGACAGAGATCACAGGGAGACAGAGATCACAGTGTGACAGAGATCACAGTGTGACAGAGATCACAGTGTGACAGAGAACACTCGGAGACAAAGAACATAGTGAGACAGAGAACACTGGTAGACAGAGAACACAGGGAGACAGAGAACAATGGGAGACAGAACACTGGGAGACAGAGAACACAGGAAGACAGGGAACACTGGGAGACAGAACACTGGGAGACAGAGAACACAGTAGAACTAGATATTGTGCAGTTTATGGTTACTAAAATAATTTATTAAATCACTAAGAATTACTCGGTACAGTGAGAACTAGTACACAGTGAGAAACAGTACAGTGAGAACTAGTACAGTGAGAAGCAGTACACAGTGTGAAACAGTACAGTGAGGCACAGTACACAGAAACAGTACAGTGAGACTCAGTACACAGTTAGAAATACTGCTCAGTGAGAAAGTGTAGTGAGAAATTTCAGTTAGAAATAGCATAGAGAAACAGTACCCAACGAGAAACGGTGCTCAGTGAGAAACACCCGTATGTTTCCCCGGGCAGGGAAACACTCCTCGGAACAAACAAGCAAAAAACGAGTTTTTTTTTTCTCTCGCATCAAAAAATATGAACAAAACTCCGTTTGTGGTGGCTGTGTCCGTGTCCGTGGTGGTGTGTGCGTGTTTGTGGTGGCTGTGTCCGTGGTGGTGTGTGCGTGTTTGTGGTGGCTGTGGCCGTGTCCGTGGTGTTTTGTTGTGGCTGTGTGCATGTCCGCGGTGTTTTTTGGTGGCTGTGTGCGTATCCGTGGTGTTTTTTGGTGGCTGTGTGTGTCTGCGGTGTTTTGTGGTGGCTGAGTGTGTGTCCGTGGTGTTTTTTGGTGGCTGGGGGCGTGTCTGTGTCGTGGGTTGTCTGGGTGCGTGTCCGTGGTGTTTTATAGTGTTCGTTAATGGCCGAGTGTGAGTCCGTTGTTTTCTGTGGCGTTCGTGGGCGGCTGGCTGCATGTTCGTGGCGTTTTGTGGTTTCCGGGAGTAAGCGCACTGCGGGACCGTGCGTGCTCGACACAACTTGTTACAATCAGAGAGAGAGAGAGAGGAGAGAGAGAGAGAGAAAGAGAGAGAGAAAGCACGTAGATTAAAAACTATCGTATATTACCTAGGTTTATAAACGAGGATAGAAAAGTAGAACGGAAGAGGAAAAGGGAAGATAAATGGCAGAGGAAGAGGAATGAGAGAGAAAGAGAGTGAGCTCACAAGTGAAAGTCAGAGGACCATATGGTTTATTTTACGGTGGTTCCCAAACATTTAGAGCACGAAGAACATTTTTTTTTAAACCTATAAAAAGAGCGAGAGGTCCCCACACATTTCAACAGTTGTAATTCTAGACAGTGATGGATAACAGTGGGAATCCAACGCTTACTGGATGAACAATACCTGTTGCGAGGTTTCAGCTAACCCCTTGGAATAACCCAGTGATGTCCCGGGGGCCTGCAACCCAGTGATGTCCCCGGGGGGTCCGCGACCCACAGCATGAGAACTATAGACTCGTGTTTACATGGCAGTAGCTGGACAAGACAGATAGAAGACGTCTTTACAGTCAACACCGTGGCTATAGATAAGGACACTTAAGTACATATCAGGACATTTATTAAACCAAACGTTTCGCCACTAGTGGCTTTATCAGTCCTGTCTGAACAAGGTGAGAACCCCCAGTTGTTGTAATGGGGAAAAACAGGCATGGTTATTGGATAGGAAAGACAGGTGGATGAAAGCCATGTGTTACAACTGCCACTTCTGCAGTAGTGCCACTTCAGTAGTGCCACTTCTGCAGTAGTGCCACTTCTGCAGTAGTACCACTTCTGCAGTAGTACCACTTCTGCAGTAGTACCACTTCTGCAGTAGTGCCACTTCTGCAGTAGTGCCACTTCTGCAGTAGTACCACTTCTGCAGTAGTGCCACTTCTACATATGCTCATGCTACCCTGCTGCCAGCTTACCAACAGTTCTCCTACTAAAAATGTATTATACTTGGGTGAGGAGTGACCAACTATACATTCAGTGTTAATTCTTGAATTTTTGTAGTGAGAAGGACCGAAACATGTTCAGTACAGGAGTTCTAAGTGGGGTGGCATTAGTACCCATTTCCCAGCGGAAGTTCTGTTTGGATGCCATGGACCACTGCCCAGAGTGGCTCCTAATTAACAGACTCCTAGATTTGCAAAGTGCATGTGCAAGTAAAGCTAAATTAATTTCAGGCTCTTAACCTCAGGGGAGACTATTCCATTGATCAACAACTCTGTTATCGAGAAACCCATCACCCAGATTAGTGTTGACCGACTTACCACAGAGATTCATGGCATTTAAAAATAAAAAGGCCATAAATCGCACATTTTGTCTTTTTAACAGGCTTGTCGGTATATAGTGCCATTGATTTACATTGGTGGCATTGCGTCGTGTAATTGTATTACATTGGAGAGCCACACGCTCGAGGTTGTTAGATTTGCTTTAATATCATGAAGGTTTGTATGAAGTATTGAAAATTATATAAAATATAGACAAGTTGATGAATAAGACCCATGATTATATCATCATCATTTCACTACTACTGTTGCCTCTGTATTTGACTGAAGAAGCCAAATGTGTAAGAGAAACTTTTCAACAGTAAAGATATCCAACAGTTGCAACTGTGTCTTACTCATTAACTTGTGCGAAGTATTATTGTGTCCTCCAGTGTGTGTGTGTCAGAGTTGACGTGATACATGTGTTTACCTTAGTATTGTTTCTTCTCCAATGATAGAATATTTGTTTACCTTCTTAGAACGTTCTAAAGGTTGATCGACATCTTTCGTACTATTTGGGAACCTGAGTCGTACAGCATATGATGGCGTCTGTAAGAACATTGTACATCATATTCATGATGAGTGTCTGCCAAGAACATTGTACAGTATTAGCATTGTTTTGAGAGTACTATACTTGTAGTATATTTTTATAAAGTCGAGCATCCTGTTGTCCTGGGTGCTTATACAAAGGCGTATCTTAGAATATTTCTGGTCATTACTTCTGACGTCTCTAAAGAACTTTCTCTAAGTTTGTCTCTTAGAGTTCGTTACCTTGTAAATTATACTCGGCCAGCTCATCCACTCTTTTTGTGATTTCGTTATTGATGGATAATTACGGAAATACAGGTTAACCTAACGTTGCATAGCGGAGAATAACAAATAAAAAAACGTTGTATACTTGTATAGTTATACTCGTATGTCTGAAGCAATGTGCCTTTCACTTGTCAACATTTGGTTGTCCTCAGTTATTTTTCTGGCCACAATAACAACCTGTCCATGACTAAATACTCGGACAGTCGGTCACGGATGCCTCACATCTCCCTAATTTCGTGTCATTCACGAACTTTGTAATGCTGAATGTAATTCACATTTGAAGATCATTTATGTATAGGCATCGTTATCATCAGAACATTTCGTCTGCCCACTTGGCTTCTTCAGTGGCATACATGCTGCTACGCTGGCAGACCTTTGCCTTAATAAAGATACCTAAATGTTGCACACGTTTTGCTCATCAACTTTATTGCATACCACTTACAGTGTGATATTGCATACCACTTACAATGTGATATTGCGTATCACTTATAATGTGATATTGCATACCACTTACAGTGTGATATTGCCCACCACTTACAGTGTGATATTGCGTACCACTTACAATGTGATATTGCATACCACTTACAATGTGATATTGCGTATCACTTATAATGTGATATTGCATACCACTTACAGTGTGATATTGCATACCACTTACAGTGTGATGTTGCCCACCACTTACAGTGTGATATTGCGTACCACTTACAGTGTGATATTGCCCACCACTTACAGTGTAATATTGCATACCACCTACATTGTGATATTGCCCACCACTTACAGTGTGATATTGCATACCACTTACAATGTGATATTGCCCACCACTTACAGTGTGATATTGCATACCACTTACAGTGTGATATTGCATACCACTTACAGTGTGATATTGCCCACCACTTACAGTGTAATATTGCATACCACTTACATTGTGATATTGCCCACCACTTACAGTGTGATATTGCGTACCACTTACAGTGTGATATTGCCCACCACTTACAGTGTAATATTGCATACCACTTACATTGTGATATTGCCCACCACTTACAGTGTGATATTGCATACCACTTACAATGTGATATTGCCCACCACTTACAGTGTGATATTGCATACCACTTACAGTGTGATATTGCATACCACTTACAGTGTGATATTGCCCACCACTTACAGTGTGATATTGCATACCACTTACAATGTGATATTGCCCACCACTTACAATGTGATATTGCCCACCACTTACAGTGTGATATTGCGTACCACTTACAGTGTGATATTGCCCACCACTTACAGTGTGATATTGCATACCACTTACATTGTGATATTGCCCACCACTTACAGTGTGATATTGCCCACCACTTACAATGTGATATTGCCCACCACTTACAGTGTGATATTGCCCACCACTTACAGTGTGATATTGCCCACCACTTACAGTGTGATATTGCCCACCACTTACAATGTGATATTGCCCACCACTTACAGTGTGATATTGCCCACCACTTACAGTGTGATATTGCGTACCACTTACAATGTGATATTGCATACCACTTACAGTGTGATATTGCCCACCACTTACAGTGTGATATTGCGTACCACTTACAATGTGATATTGCATACCACTTACAGTGTGATATTGCCCACCACTTACAGTGTGATATTGCATACCACTTACAGTGTGATATTGCATACCACTTACAGTGTGATATTGCGTACCACTTACAGTGTGATATTGCCCACCACTTACAGTGTGATATTGCCCACCACTTACAGTGTGATATTTTGTAAATGTATCAGATAAACTCCAGCAAATTTATTAGACATGGTCTTTTATTTATGAAAACTAAATTGATTACTGATTAATACATTTTTGCCTTCCTTGAAATTAAAGATTTTGCCAAATAATTGCAATTTCCATTAGTTTACTGACAACTGATAGACTGGTAACTGAGGCTGCATGACCTGTCTCCCTTTTTCAACGTTGTTGCAACATAGGTCAGTTTGCATGGACTTCCTCAAATGATTTGTTAAATATAACTTTTAACAGATATGCATTGTAATGTCTAGACTCTTAGTGCTGTAGCTGTTATTTCAAGATAATGTAGATGTAGTCTTGATTTCAGAGATATTTAGTGGGTCTGTTTCAGCTTTTGCAACAATGTTACTAATTGAGTACAAAAATCATACATGTATGTTTGTTAGTCGTTCTCAAGATAAGTGATCTGTAGATATAAATCCAGACGTACGCCTGTAAACCCTTTTAGGGCCTAGTTCCTAGACCTTTTGTTTATCCATATGTTCTTGTGCTACCCTCCACAGGATGGATATGGGGTGTACAATATACTAGTCTCTTCGGTGGCCAGAAATCTCAATCTAAATCTTCACATTGTACACTCACTGACTGTTGTGTTGCCTCTCACTGTTTACACCGTTTTTTTCTTGATCTTCACTTATGCATAAAATTCTTTAGGATTTACCTTGATGTTGATGGTAATCCTTCTCTCCAGGTCACGTTTTCCATTTTATCTTACTCTCTTATTCTCTCTAGACGTGTCACTCTCCTACGGGTTCCCTCTTAGTTTGTTGTGGTGTAAGCTTGGTGTACCCACCTCTGGTGTGTACTAACTCTCATCCAAGGTAGTTTTCTCTCGGGGGGGATACCTGTTAATAACGATATAATTATAGCTGGAGATTTTAATAATTCTAACGGCACTTAGGACACTTTAGTTCGCCAACTTGCTGCTGGATCCCCTATTAACAAGTTAGGAATTATGTTGGCTCTAAGAGATGGCGATAATATGCCTTACTTTATCTTAGCTTTGAATTATCTTTCAAATTAATGTGAAGTAGGAGAGCTGCTATAATTGCATCGGTATTAAGAGGTATCCCCCAAAAGAGGATACCTGTAATTGTTGTCAGAGGGCTTTTCTTTTCTCGAAGATTTTTTTCTATGCATTTAATTAAAAATGTCTTTTCTGATCGGCTTCAAACTTTTAATGCTCGTGTTGACTCTTTACCAGAAGACGAGGATTGGTAATTAGCTATGTATGTGCCCATTAGCCTAATTTATTATACAAATTCGGATTAAAGTTTCTGTTGCCGTAACGAGAATGCTTGCTCCGATCGGCTTCAGACTTTCAATCTTGGTGAATGATATTTACAGGAAAATTCGGATTATTGGGCTAGACAGATGGCAGTCGGCAAATTATGGTAAACAGTTCTCCTGTTCTGACCATCTTTAACTCCATGTAGTGGATGACGAGTTATATCTTGTTGTGTTGGATGTCAACATACAAAGATGTCATCATACAAAGATGTCAACATACAAAGATGTCATCATACAAAGATGTCATCATACAAAGATGTCAACATACAAAGATGTCAACATACAAAGATGTCAACATACGAAGGTGCATGCACATCCACATCTTATTTTTCATCTTAAACACGTTCAGCCTCTTAAATAGAGGACCATTCCTCCCTGTTAAGAGAGAGAAAGGGAGGGAAGAAGGCAGACAAATAGACAGATAAAGACATAAGGAAGACATATTAACTCTTGTTGTAACATATCATACAGATCTGCTTCATTAACCAGGTTTTACTTAATTAAACTTTTCGTCAATTCATTTTTTTTCTTTACTAAGCTGGTCGTGTTATGCCCTTGCAGAGTGCTCTTCTTCTTTATTATCGTCTCCTGTAATTCCCCTCTTCATACACGGAGAGAAAATTATAATTACACTCTCTCTCTCTCTCTTTCTCTCCCTCTCATGTATTTTTCTTTGTGCATAGCAGTAAAGCAGTGTTTCTTCGTGTTAGATACTAGATTTGATTCTTTAGCTTTTTGCCCCGTCAAAGTGGATAGTTTATTGTGTATCCCATATTCATCCTGTGGAGGGTAGCGCAAGAGCATATGGATACACAAAAGGCCTAGGAACTAGGCCTCAAAAGAATTAACAGGAGTAGTATATCTGGATTTATATCTACAATTGTCTTATCTGTTACAAGGAAATTTAGAATATTTGCTTAGTATGTTTGGTATCTTACATTCATTAATAAAATACCTTGGCATATTACATAGGCTATTATACTGTCTATCTCTATATTCTTCATTAAGTGGACATTCAAGTACATAATGCTGAAGAAAGTGGCCATAAGACTGACCACATACTGTACATTTAGTGTGATCATCTATATGTCAGACTGTCAGAAGTACTTGTAGCCAAGCCTGGCTACTGCTACATCAGTCAGTCTGCTGACTTTGTAAGTTGGTCCTTAAATGTGCTTGTCTACATTTGTGTTATAATAGGGAGTTATAGATCTAAAGTCTGCTGTGCCCATCTACGTTCACCTTATCATTGTGAGTTATAGATCTGCTCAGTCATCTAACTTTATTTATGACATTCTGATTCATTATTTACTCCTAGTATTATTTCTGATGCTTGACATAAACCAAGGTTATATTCCACTTCTTCCTTCAGAGTACCTTTCTTTGGCTGCTGATTTATCACTTTATCACAAGGCTATGTTACGATACATCCAGAATTGCTGTTCCTCACATGTCTCATGCAAGACACAACGTGGCCGATTGTAATGAAACCTAACAGCAGGAACAAAGCTACGGAAGTAGAGGGAGAAGGGAGGAGATAAATGGAGGAGACGGAAGAAATATGTAGTGAGAGAGTAGGGAATAGGGGTGGAAGATGAAGCAGAATTGAAAATGGAGACTGAGAGGTAGAGGAGGGATGTAGGGATGGAGGAAGGAGTATGAACTGGAAGAGGAAGGTAGTGACATGGGATGGAGAATATAGGAGGAAGCTGGAGTGAGGGAGCCAGGAGAGGAAATCAGTAATGGAGGAGGGAGGCAACGGAGCGCTGACCGTCCTGTAAAATAAATAGTGGAGACGTGATTCTCGCTGCCTCAGACGACTTAATTTGACACCAGAACCATTTATGTCTGACACCAGAACCAGTCATCTCTGACACCAGAACCATTTATGTCTGACACCAGAACCAGTCATGTCTGACACCAGAACTAGTCATGTCTGACACCAGAACTAGTCATCTCTGACACCAGAACCATTTATGTCTGACACCAAAGACATTCATGTCTGACACCAAAAGCCATTCATGTCTGACACCAAAGTCATTCATGTCTGACACATAAGCTATTCATGTCTGACACCAGAACCATTCATGTCTGACACCAGAACCATTCATGTCTGACACCAGAACCAGTCATGTCTGACACCAGAACTAGTCATGTCTGACACCAGAACTAGTCATGTCTGACACCAGAACTATTCAGGCTCCTTCTTATGAGTGGGTGTGACTTGAACCTGCCTAGCATGGGCCAGTAGGCCTGCTGCAGTGATCCTTTTATATTCTTAACATTGACGTCCTTCAGGGAACTATATTATTGGCGAACCTATTATTATTATCATTATTATTATTATTATTATTATTATTATTATTATTATTATTATTCGCAGAGGTCATGCAACTCCTGGGGAATGTTAGTAATCAGGTTTGATCCACGGAAAGGGACTGAGGGCAAACTAGAGAGAATGATGGATGTTGTACAAGTTTAGCCACTTCTCTGAGATTACTTTCCACGTTCTCCAAGAAGATTTTGAGGAATAGGTAAATATCCCCGTCACTTAGGGAAAGTGATGAGTTCTTCGTCCATGGAGTGTTTTGAAAATGGTATAAATTACCGACAAGTTGACGAGTAAAACACAGGTGCAACAGTTGGGTATCTTGTGTTGAAAGTTTCGTCTACACTGTAGGCTTCTTCAGTCAGATACAGAGTCACGTAGGTCACGTAGAGTTTCTTGTACCAGCGGACCTTCGTGGTTTCATCTAACAAGGGGGGAGGGCCTCCCCTCAGGGTCTCTTCGAGCCATGGGACCCTCATGGTTCATGCAACAGGGGACCCTCCTGGTATTGGTTAGCCAAGGGTCCCTCCTGTCTCGACTAGAGTCCCTGCTGGTCTCGACTAGGGTGGGGTTCCTCCTGCTCTCGACTAGCTTGGGGTCTCTCCTTGTCTCGACTAGCTTGGGGTCTCTCCTTGTCTCGACTAGCCTGGGGTCTCGACATTGTGTCAGTAAGGGATTACCTTTCTCCCCTCGGCAAAGAACAAAACAATACTCAGATTGGAAGCTTAACAAGGGAAAGAGAGAGGGAGAGGAGAGAGAGAGAGAAAGAGAGAGAGAGTGAGAGAGAGAGAGAGAAGGGGAAGAGAGTAGGAGTGTGAATGTGTATGTTTTAGCAGTTGTGTGTACGTGTACGCAACTATTTGTGCTTGCATGGGTCAAGTCCCTGCTCTTTGCGCCGCCTCTCCGCTGGCCGCTACCGGGATCTCTCTTTCCTATGTGTGTGAGTCCTGTCGTACATATTTTAAAGCTGTGTGGATCCTGCCTCTATCACTTCGCTTTTTAGGTAATTCCATCTCCTAAAAACTAAGGCTAAAGAAGTAGTTCATGACATGCCTGTTATGCATCTGTTTCCAGTTGTGCCTTCATGTACCTAAATTCCTGTATTTTGTACGTTGTAATCATGTCACCCCAGGTCCTGTCCTCTAGCATTATCAGGTTTAGTTTCTCTAGTCTCTCCTTATAGGTTATACCCCTCTATTTTGGCACTAGTCTCGTAAAAGCCTCTTACAATTTTTCTAGCATCTTTACTTGCTACGGGTTCCATACTGGCGCTGCATACTCAAGATGAGCCTGACATATACGGTGTATAGGGGTGTGAATTCCTCCTTGTTTATGTTCCTGAAAGCTAGTCTCACGTTTGCTGTGACTGTTATACTGTACACTGTTTCTGGTCTTCCGCCTTTTCCCTATTTTCATTTGCTGGGGTTAAATTCTAATAGCTACACCTGAAGCTTGTCCAGATCCATTTGTATTCTCATTAGTTTTACATTATCTGTAAACAGGGACACCTCTGACTCGATTTCTTCTCTCATGTCATTTCCATTGACAAGAAATTCTATTGGTCCAAGTACTGACTCTTGTAGAACCCCACTCACCACACTCGACTCGTCCATTTCGACACCTCTCGGAAAACAACTTGTTTCCTTCTTGTTAAGTATTTCTTAATCCATTATAGCTCGTTTCTTGTTGTTCCTGGCTGCTCCTATAACTTTTATTCCAGTATCTTGTGAGGTACTGAATCAAACTCCTTCTTACAGTCAAAAATATACACTCCGCCCATTCCTATCGTTACCTTGTCAGAGGATTCTAACAGATTTGTGAGACTGTGGTGGCTGTTTATGAATCTGCTCCTTTCCAAGTGCTCCACTACTCTTCTGAGTATCTTCTCCATAATCTTACATACTGTGTAAATGATACTGGCTTGTAGTTTAATGCTGCCTGTCTTTCCCCTTAAACATTTACTGTTTTCCAGACCTGTAGCAGCCACCCTGGTTCAGTTTATTTGTTAATGATGGTGGTTAGTGGTTCACACAGTTCTGCTCTCTCTCTCTCTCTTCTCTCTCTCTCTCTCTCTCTCTGAACCTATGGAGAGGTATCTAGGTTACTCAGTAGTTTCTTCACCTCGCCTCCTATTGTGTTCAGAACTTATTTGTGCACTCTCACTCTTTGACTCGGGCAATGTTCATGATTCTACTGAGAATACCTCCCTTAATCTTTTGTTCGGCTCTTCACAGACTTCCTGGGCATTCTTAATGAGCTCTTCTCTTTCCTTCTTCACCCTTATTACCTGCTCCTTCACAGTTGTCTTCCTTCTGTTGTTGCTGTACATCAACTTTGGCAAGGATTTGGCTTGCAGTTCTGCGTCATTCTTATATTTTCCTTCAGCTTCTCTTCTTATGCATATTCATTTCTGGATCATCTGCTTGCTTCCCTGTTCTCTTACATTCTTTGTTTTCCATATTTTATTTTTCCTTGCTCTTCCACTTTTAGCTTTCGCCGCCCTGCGCCTCTGACTGAACCTAGGTTAGGTTAGGTAAGGTTTGTCATGAAACAGGACAAGTGTTTCCTGACGCGGGTCTTAGTCATATGATGACTAGCAACTGAAGCTTTTAGTCCCCTGACCGAGGCCTTCCGCTGGCTTACCCCTCCACCCCCTTTAAAAATTATATTTATAACTATAACCTTTAGATACTATTGTGTACCTCTAATAGGTAAGAAAGCGTACGTACTTGGATATTAGAGGGGCCGAACTGAAGTCACCCTCATACTAGTATCAAACCTGGGCATGTTATGGTGTGAGATGTTGAGCTCTTCACATATTTCTCGGTCGTTTCTTGTGATCTTCCCTCCTTCTTTCCTTAGCCTGATTACCTGGTCCTTGTACTCACCTAGTTGAGTTTGCAGGGGTCGAGTCACAGCTCCTGGCCCCTGGCTTGTGTGTGTGTGTGTGTGTGTAATTACGTATTTATAATTACCTATCCGAGTTTTCGGGGACTAAGCTCCAGCTCTTGGTCCCACCTCTTAACATTTTTGTTTACCGACTGAAGTTTGAGTCTCTGCCAGCATTAAGGGTTTTCTAGTGCAGGGGTTCAAGCTTGTTCCCACTCCCCCAAGGGCTATGGAAGACTCTCCAGGGCTACTGAAAACTCTCCATTGCTATTGAAGGCTCTCGCAGGGCTACTGAAGGCTCTCGCAAGGCTACTGAAGGCTCTCGCAGGGCTACTGAAGGATCTCGCAGGGCTACTGAAGGCTCTCCAAGGGCTACTGAAGGCTTTCGCAGGGCTCTGAAGGCTCTTGCAGAGTTACTGAAGGCTCTCCCAGGGCGACTGAAGGCTCTCCCAGGGCTACTGAAGGCTCTCGCAGGGCTACTGAAGGCTCTCCCAGGGCTATTGAAGGCTCTCCCAAGCCTACTGAAGTCTCTCTCAAGGCTACTAAATGCTCTCCCAAGGCTACTGAAGGCTCTCTCAGTGCTAGTGAAGGCTCTCCCAAGGCTACTGAAGGCTCTCTCAGGGCTACTGAAGGCTCTCCAAAGGCTACTGAAGGCTCCCTCAGGGCTATTGATGGCTCCCTCAGGGCTATTGAAGGCTCCCCAGGATTATTAAACGCTCCCCTAGGGCTATGGAAGGCTTCCCCAGGGCTGTTCAGGGAGAGGAGATCTGATGTATGAGGGTGACAAGTGTAAATTATTGACTTAAACCCTATTGCAGTAGCAGTCTCTCTCTCTCTCTCTCTCTCTCTCTCTCTCTCTCTATCTCTCACTCTATCTATCTCTATCTCTTTCTCTCTCTCTCTGACCGCAAGTGTGGATCACCACGACTTCCGGTCTGGCTTAATTGCTTAATCACTGATTAGTTGCTAATTACCCCCACGCTCTGTAATAGGGGTCTGAAGTCCACCGTGTTTATTTTTCCACCGTGTTCTGTTTTCTATCACTGAGCCTCACTTCCACCTCACTGGTAAACTTAACATAATAATAATGATAATAATAATACAGTATTCTAAAATACAGTAATATGAATGTAATCTGTGGTAATACAATATACAGAAGGGGGATGTATGTATCCTGGTTAAAAGATGTTCAGAGGCTCGTGTAGTGTTTGTAATTTACCGAGATTACGAGGTTACAGTATTGCAATATTACAGTACTCAGGTACCACACCTTTCTTTTCTTTTAACACACCGGCTGTCTCCCACCGAGGCAGGGTGACTCGAAAAAAGAAGCACTTTCATCATTACTCCATCAGTGTTTTGCCAGAGACGCGCCGACATTGCCGTTTAGTTGCCTTCCATACTGCAGATATCCCCACCTATCCAGAGTGTAGACACGGTACTTTCCACCTCTAGGACTCGAGTCCGGCTAAGCGGTTTCTCTATATCCCTTCATAAATCTTAAATCTTACCTTGCTTACACTCCAACAGCACGTCAAATTATAAAAACCACTGCTTCCACTCTTATCTAACACGCTCACACACGCCTGTTGGATGTCCAGGTTCCTCGTATACGAAACCACCTTTACCCCCTCTCTCCAACCTTTACTAGGACGACCCCTATACTGTCTTCCCTCCAAAACAGATTTATACGCCCTGCAAGTCATCCTATTTTGCTCCATCCTTTCTCTCTGGATTCATTATTTCTCATGTTTATTTTAAGATTATAATGCAACAGGAAATGGAGGTGTTAGCGACGGTGAGGCTGACACAGAGTGACTCCACCATGTAGTGCTGACACACAACTCCCAGATCCTCAGTGCCACAGCTTATCCAGCTGGTGGTAACCACGGCCTGACACTGGCTCACCTAACAGTAAATACGTACGTGGGTGTTTGCCGACTGGTGTGGGTCGCATCCTGGGGACAAAATTAACCTAATTTGCCCGGGGCTTTCTATATAGTATGTCATTGATATCAGCTAGATTTGTATAATTGTATCATGTACGTGTAGAAATAAAGATTTATTATTATTATTATTATTATTATTATTATTATTATTATTATTATTATTATTAGGGCTGCACGCACGGTGCTAGTCACGACCTCACTGACTACACACCCCTTCACTGATCTTCATCTCATCCCCTTCCTTGTCCTCCAGTCTTAGCATCGTAAATCATCTTGCATGTGATTCCCATGTCGAGTCCGCCATACCAGCCCAGGTGGAGGCTCCACCTGCACATCATCATTCAAGGGAGACTCTGATAGGTTGTGAAAACATTCAACACATAACAGGGAGGGACGTGGGAGGTACGGTATGTCTCACTAGTGGATACGTCCACTGTGACTCTGCCTTATCCTGCTTCAGATCTCCTGGCCTCGGTACATAAGCCATTTCTCCGAGCACATGCTGTACATAAATGGTTGTAATTATAACCTTAATTTTTAAAGGGGTGGACCGGTAAGCCAGTGGTAGGTCTAGATCAGATGACCGAAAGCTCCAGCTGCTGGTCCTCATATGACTAAGACCCCCGTCAGGAAACACTTGTTCTGTTTCCCGACAAATCTTACCTTATGCTGTACTTTCTTCAAGACTGATAGACTTGAACACAGCGACTCCAGGCCGAGGGACCGATTACCTCAAACTCCTCCTCTTCTTTCACTATTCTTCTTTGTAATGGACTGAAGAAGCCACTGGCTGGCAAAATGTTTCCTCAATAAAGACTCCCAGATATTGCACAAGTATCCCAGTCTTCAACTTCTCACAGGTATCCCTCACCGAGAGGTAAACACTGAGGTATCCATCACCGGGGAGTATACACCGAGGTATCCCTCACCGAGAGGTATAGACTGAGATATCCTTCAACGACAGGTATAGACTGAGGTATCCCTCACCGAGAGGTATACACTGAGGTATCCCTCACCGAGAGGTATACACTGAGGTATCCCTCACCGAGAGGTATACACTGAGGTATCCCTCACCGGGAGGTATCCACTGAGGGTTTCCTCACGTCGCTGAGATATTCACATTTCCTCATTCTCTCACCCTCTCTCTCTCTCTCTCTCTCACTTGCTATTACAGGAGTGCAGTTAGGGAATATTGACTCTCCATGTGTGTGGAGGAGTCAGTTTTCCCCTAATAGACTACAAGTCAATTTTCCCCTAATAGACTACAAGTCAGTTTTCCCCTAATAGACTACAAGTCAATTTTCCCCTAATAGACTACAAGTCAATTTTCCCCTAATAGACTACAAGTCAGTTTTCCCCTAATAGACTACAAGTCAGTTTTCCCCTAATAGACTACAAGTCAGTTTTCCCCTAATAGACTACAAGTCAGTTTTCCCCTAATAGACTACAAGTCAGTTTTCCCCTAATAGACTACAAGTCAGTTTTCCCCTAATAGACTACAAGTCAATTTTCCCCTAATAGACTACAAGTCAGTTTTCCCCTAATAGACTACAAGTCAGTTTTCCCATTCTCCCAGGCGCTGTATGAAGCCTACGGGTTTAGCGTTTGCCCCTAAATATAATTAATAATAATATGCGATGCCATATTAACCTTTAGGACACTAATTGTATTCGCCACATTGAAACTTGAAGTGTCGGAAGTCAAAAATTATTTAACATGGGCATGAAACTCTGGGGGCGAGAAGTGCAACAGGAATACTGGGAGAGTCCTCTTAAACAGTTCTGGACCAGTGGAAGAGCCACCAACCTCTTGGACCTTGTGAGAGCCAAGACAGTAAAGTCAATTGAAGACTTGTTAACAAGCACTTTTATAATACTGGGTACAACACTGACTGGGACCTCACTGTACAGGGGCTGGTTGTGACCACTGGAACCTTACTGTACAGGGGCTGGTTGTGACAACTGGAACCTTACTGTACAGAGGCTGGTTGTGACCACTGGAACCTCACTGTACAGGGGCTGGTTGTGACCACTGGAACCTTTCTGTACAGGGGCTGGTTGTGACCACTGGAACCTTACTGTACAGGGGCTGGTTGTGACCACTGGAACCTTACTGTACAGGGGCTGGTTGTGACCACTGGAACCTTACTGTACAGGGGCTGGTTGTGACCACTGGAACCTTACTGTACAGGGGCTGGTTGTGACCACTGGAACCTTACTGTACAGGGGCTGGTTGTGACGACTGGAAGCCTACAATACAGAAGCTGGTTGTGACGACTGGAAGCCTACAATACAGAAGCTGGTTGTGACCACTGGAAGCCTACAATACAGAAGCTGGTTGTGACCACTGGAAGCCTACAATACAGGAGCTGGTTGTGACCACTGGAAGCCTACAATACAGAAGCTGGTTGTGACGACTGGAAGCCTACAATACAGAAGCTGGTTGTGACGACTGGAAGCCTACAATACAGAAGCTGGTTGTGACCACTGGAAGCCTACAATACAGAAGCTGGTTGTGACCACTGGAAGCCTACAATACAGAAGCTGGTTGTGACCACTGGAAGCCTACAATACAGAAGCTGGTTGTGACCACTGGAAGCCTACAATACAGAAGCTGGTTGTGACGACTGGAAGCCTACAATACAGAAGCTGGTTGTGACCACTGGAAGCCTACAATACAGAAGCTGGTTGTGACCACTGGAAGCCTACAATACAGGGGCTGGTTGTGACGACTGGAAGCCTACAATACAGAAGCTGGTTGTGACCACTGGAAGCCTACAATACAGGGGCTGGTTGTGACCACTGGAAGCCTACAATACAGGGGCTGGTTGTGACCGCTGTAAGCCTAACATTAATTCAATAACCATGCAGAAAGACCTGTTGATTCTGGTTCATAATGTTCACATAGGTAGTGGTAGCATGAAGAGTAATATTGGTATCAGTATAAATAGTAGTAGTAGCAACAGTAGTGTTGGTGGTATATTAGCAATACAAGTGTGTGCTCTTTCGTATTACATGTAGAATATTTTTTCCATTGTATCAAGGTGACTGTTTTCACCCCACTGGTTCAAACTAGCAGTGTGGCCGAAGGATAGGGAGAGAGCCTTCTGCTATTCTCTCTCTCTCTCTCTCTCTCTCCCTATCTCTCTCTCTCTCTCTCTCCCTGTCTCTCTCCCTCTCTATCGTACACACACACATCGGCATTCATCAGCGTATTATTGCCTAACTCCATAACAAGGTGTTTGGACGTGTTTGGACGTGTTTGGCCTTGTGTGAGCTTCTCTTCTCTAAACAAGACCTGCTGCTCCCTCTCATACATCAGGGCTGTGTGTGTGTGTTCTGGTACCTCCCTGGTCCAGGTATACACAGGTCCAGGTATACACACAGTTATATACACACGTACACAGTTACATACAAGTATACGGAGTTATAGGTGTATACATAGGTACACACATGGGTATACAAACAGACATGTATACATAATTATCATCATCCTTCAGTTTCAGTTCTTAATCATGATTCTCTTATCTTTTCCTAATATTTTTTTTTCTTACACGCCTGTTATCTTCTTTCTTTCCCACCTCGTTCACACCTCCTCTTCCCTCCCTCTTCATTCCTTTCCTCAGTTTCCTCTCCCTTTCCAATTCTTTCATTTTTTTCTCTCCTCCCCGCTCACTTTATTCCCCTCTTTTCTTTCCTACCTCCTACCTGTGTCTTCCTTTTAATTTCTTCCCAAGTCTCTCCTCGCTCTCCTCTCTTACCTTCTCTCCCTCCTCTCCCTATGTTCCTTCTCTGATCTTCCCTTTTCCTCCCTCCCTCCTCTCCCCTTCTTCCTTCTCTGATCTCATCTTTTCCCTCTCTTCTCTCCCCTTTCCCCTCCTTCCTCTCTCCTCTCTTCTCTCCCCTCCCTCCTCTCCCCTCCCTCCTCTCCCCTCTTCCATCCAACAGAATTAGTTTCTACACTGTTACCTCAGAAAGGCTGAGGTATTACGTTGTGCCAGGAATTATCTTATAAGGTATTATCTCGGAGGAATTATCTGGGGGAATTAGTTTTTCAAGGAAGTATCGAAGGGAAAGAATTATTTTACGTGGAATTATTTGAATAGAAGAGTTATATATATATATATATATATATATATATATATATATATATATATATATATATATATATATATCGTGGCGAATAGGTAAAACATATGCAATTTTGGCTTAAATAGCAACGCTCTTCTTGCCGAATAAGGCAAGCGAAAATTTGTGTATGCAATAATTTTGTAAAAATCATTCCGAACCTAACGAAAAAAATAGATTTCATTGTGTTTGTTTATTATTAAATTATTGTAAACTTATCTAAAATATATTTAGATGGATTAGGCTAAATTAAATTGCGCTTGTTATAATAAGGTTAGGTAAGTTTTTTAATTTTTTTTGAAAATTATTAATTTTTACATTAACAAGCGCAATTTAATTTAGCCTAATCCAACTAAATATATTTTAGATAAGTTTACAATAATTTAATAAACAAACACAATGAAATATATTTTTTTCGTTAGGTTCGGAATGATTTTTGCGAAATTATTTCATACATAAATTTTCGCTTGCCTTATTCGGCAAGAAGAGCGTTGCTATTTAAGCCAAAATCAGTTTTATATATATATATATATATATATATATATATATATATATATATATATATATATATATATTATATATATATATATATATATATATATATATATATAATATATATATATATATATATATATATATATATATATATATATATATATATATATATATATAGAGAGAGAGAGAGAGAGAGAGAGAGAGGCAGAATACAACATTGAAAGCCCCTGATGATGTTTTGATTCCAACACGAAGGCCTAAAGCTATCATTCAACTCCCCCTTCGGTTACTTTGCATATACATATATGTTAGAATAATTCACAGCTAATAGACTGGAAGTCATCATATTCTGGTAGACCAGAACCACTGACACTTTCCAACCTGGTAGACCAGAACCACTGACACTTTCCAAAATGGGAGATCAGAACCACTGACACTTTCCAACCTGGGAGACCAGAACCACTGACACTTTCCAACATGGGAGACCAGAACCACTGACACTTTCCAACCTGGGAGACCAGAACCACTGAGAGATAATCAGTGTTGGTTCTTGGTTATCATGAGTGTAATTATCTGATAACGATCGGTAATTAGTCCTCTGCTTTAAATTGCTCATAATCACATTCATGGATTTCTGTATAATTTTATTATATTATTATTATTATTATATTATCATTATTATTATTATTATTGTTTTCTTTATTATTATTATTTTTGTTTTCGTTATTATTATTATTATTAGTAGTAGTAGTAGTAGTAAGCTGAGCAGTAATAGTATCAACAGCAGTAGCGGTAATAATAGCAAGATAGTCAGTAGTAATAGTAATTAATTGATAATATAACAGTGGTAATTGATAATATAACAGTGGTAATTGATAATATAACAGTGGTAATTGATAATATAACAGTGGTAATTGATGATATAACAGTGGTAATTTATAATATAACAGTGGTAATTGTTAATATAACAGTGGTAATTGTTAATATAACAGTGGTAATTGATAATATAACAGTGGTAATTGATAATATAACCGTGGTAATTGATAATATAACAGTGGTAATTTATAATGTAACCGTGGTAATTTATACTAACAGTGGTAATTGATAATGTAACCGTGGTAATTTATAATATAACAGTGGTAATTGATAATATAACAGTGGTAAGTGATAATATAACAGGAATGTGACATTCTCTCCGTCTACAAGTCTTGAGGATGTCATGCTGGTTGTTGAGGGTGATTAGCGGGGGGTATCAGGCGGAGGGTTGGTAGGGGTTATTGTGTGGAGATAGGGGAGTCAAGTGAGGAGAGGGAGTCAGGACAGAGTGGAGTTAAGGGGAGGGAGTCAAGGAGGAGGAGGAGTCAAGAAGGAAGGGAAGTCATGGAATAAGGGGGAATCAAGGAGGTAGAGGAGTCAAGGGGAGGGTGTCAAGCAGGAAGGGAGGGTCCAGCAGGAAGGGGAGGGTCAAGCAGGAAGGGAAGGGGTCAAGCAGGAAGGGGAGGGGAGTCCTGAAGGGAGGGGTCAAGGGAGAGGAGGAGTGAAGGGGGAGGGATAGCCAAGAGGGAGGGGGGAAGTGGGAATGACGGGATAATCCCACTCGGAATTTTTTTTTTTTGTGTCTAATTAATTTCTCGTCGAGCCAGGATCAGTTTCATTATTTTTTGAGATAGGAAACGTAGGGAGAGGGGAGGGGGTGGGGGAGGGGACGGAGGTGAGAAGAGGAAGAAAAGGAATCGAAGAATAGGGAGACGACTGCACGAAGGGAGATTAGGGGTGAGGAAAGGGTATTGTGTGGTGGTATTCCTGCCTCTCTTTCTCTCTCTCCCTCTCTCTCTCTCTCTCCCTCTCTCTCTCTCTCTCTCCCTCTCTCTCTCTCTCTCTCTCTCTCTCAAAACGTCTCAATGACATTTTTCTTCGTTACTTTATTTAGTTTTAATTCACAACAAACTACCATGGTAGGGTTCCATCTTGACTCACAACAAACTACCATGGTAGGGTTCCATCTTGACTCACAACAAACTACCATGGTAGGGTTCCATCTTGACTCACAACAAACTACCATGGTAGGGTTCCATCTTGACTCACAACAAACTACCATGGTAGGGTTCCATCTTTACTCACAACAAACTACAATGATAGGGTTCCATCTTGACTCAAAAAACTACCATGATAGGGCTCCATCTTAACTCACAACAAACTACCATGATAGGGTTCCATCTTGACTTACAACAAACTACCATGATATGGTTCCACCTTGACTCACAACAAACTACCATGATGGGGTACCATCTTGACTCACAACAAACTACCATGATATGGCTCCATCTTGACTCAACAAACTACCATGATAGGGTTCCATCTTGACTCAACAAACTACCATGATAGGTTTCCATCTTGACTCAACAAACTACCATGATAGGGCTCCATCTTGACTCACAACAAACTACCATGATAGGGTTCCATCTTGACTCAACAAACTACTATGATAAGGCTCCATCTTGACTCACAAACTACCATGATAGGGTTCCATCTTGACTCACAAACTACCATGATAGTGTTCCATCTTGACTCACAAACTACCATGATAGGGTTCCATTTTGACTCACAACAAACTACCGTGATAGGGTTCCATCTTGACTCTCAACAAACTACCATGATAGGGTTCCATCTTGACTCACAAACTACCATGATAGGGTTCCATGTTGACTCACAACAAACTACCGTGATAGGGTTCCATCTTGACTCTCAACAAACTACCATGATAGGGCTCCATCTTGACTCAACAAACTACCATGATAGGGCTCCATCTTGACTCACAACAAACTACCATGATAGGGCTCCATCGTGACTCACAACAAACTACCATGATAGGGTTCCATCTTGACTGACAACAAACTACCATGATAGCTCTCCATCTTGACTCACAAACTACCATGATAGGGTTCCATCTTGACTCAACAAACTGCCATGATAGGGCTCCATCTTGACTCACAACAAACTACCATGATAGGGTTCCATCTTGACTCACAACAAACTACCATGATAGGGTTCCATCTTGACTCACAAACTACCATGATAGGGTTCCATCTTGACTCACAACAAACTACCGTGATAGGGTTCCATCTTGACTCTCAACAAACTACCATGATAGGGCTCCATCTTGACTCAACAAACTACCATGATAGGGCTCCATCTTGACTCACAACAAACTACCATGATAGGGCTCCATCGTGACTCACAACAAACTACCATGATAGGGTTCCATCTTGACTCACAACAAACTACCATGATAGCTCTCCATCTTGACTCACAAACTACCATGATAGGGTTCCATCTTGACTCAACAAACTACCATGATAGGGCTCCATCTTGACTCACAACAAACTACCATGATAGGGTTCCATCTTGACTCACAACAAACTACCATGATAGGGTTCCATCTTGACTCACAAACTACCATGATAGGGTTCCATCTTGACTCACAAACTACCATGATAGGGTTCAATCTTGACTCAACAAACTACCATGATAGGGCTCCATCTTGACTCACAAACTACCATGATAGGGTTCCATCTTGACTCACATCAAACTACCATGATAGGGTTCCATCTTGACTCTCAACAAACTACCATGATAGGGCTCCATCTTGACTCACAAACTTCCATGATAGGGTTCCATCTTGACTCACAACAAACTACCATGATAGGGTTCCATCTTGACTCTCAACAAATTACCATGATAGGGCTCCATCTTGACTCACAAACTACCATGATAGGGTTCCATCTTGACTCACAACAAACTACCATGATAGGGTTCCATCTTGACTCACAACAAACTACCATGATAGGGTTCCATCTTGACTCACAAACTACCATGATAGGGTTCCATCTTGACTCACAAACTATCATGAAAGGGTTCCATCTTGACTCACAACAAACTACCATGGTAGGGTTTCATCTTGACTCACAAACTACCATGATATTGTTCCATCTTGGCTCACATCAAACTACCATGATAGGGTTCCATCTTGACTTAACAAACTACCATGATATGGCTCCATCTTGACTCACAAACTACCATGATAGGGTTCCATCTTGACTCACAACAAACTACCATGATAGGGTTTCGTCTTGACTCAACAGACTACCATGATAGGGCTCCATCTTGACTCACAAACTACTATGATAGGGTTCCATCTTGACTCACAACAAACTACCATGAGAGAGTTCCCTACCAATCTCTTCTCATAATTCTTAAAATCAATTGATAAATGACCAGTAATTTCTAAATTATGCCACTAATATATAACATTTGCCACATTAACCATCTTCTGTAACTTTTACAATAAGAAAGAACTTCAGAAAACATCAATGTTATTTACATATTTAAAGGTTTGCCTTTGTTTACACGCAAAGTACTGCAGGTAGCCGCTAGAGGCGCTGCTGTATGGAGACAAGCTGCAAGGTAAGCGGTTATCGGGACATTTCGCTGTGTGTAGAGGTGTTTAAAGCTAAACATTACCATGGTATAAAGCTTTTCACCCGTATATTACTCACTGTCACAGATAAACAGAAATTACAGTAATTTTTTGTGCCTTGAATTCGTTATATAGAAGTTTCTTAATAGAGGATAAGTGTACACTGTAATATCGGTGGTGGGTCAGTGTGTCGCTAACACGTGCAAGAGGAATGTTTAGAGGGGCAGTTTTGAGATGATCAGTCTCAGCGTTGATAGTTGGGGGTCAGTCCTTCAGCCTGAAGCAGACGTGTGAGGCCTGGGACTCGCTTACTGTAACTGGAAGTGAGATGCAACAGCTGGAGGTTTCGTAACAGGTGAGCGGGGCCTACTAGTGGGAGTATGCCATGTTGAACAACTGTTAGGCAATAGAGTTGTAGAAAACGTCCCCAGAGCCGAGTTTCGGCGGTAAGATACCTCATTGCTGTACATGTCTTACTAATGCAGTCAGTGTTGTAGATGTGTCTTGCCGATCCAGTCAGTGTTTTCAGTAACACAGTTCGCCCCCCTCTACACTGCCTCACTGATATCAGTCCTCATTTTACATATATTGAACAAAATAGCGGGCCGCCAACAGCAACAGCCTGGTGAGCAGGCCAGCACCAGAGAAGACTGATCTAGGGCCGTGCGCCGAGAGTAGCAAAACTCTCGAAACTCATCAGAGGCATGGTCATGCATCCTGGAACGCTATATTCGTAATAAAAGATGGAAAACAGACTAGCAGTGGCGCTCAGCGTATTGTGAATGGAGAGTGTAAACACGGACAGTGGAACTACGCCTGTGGCGCTGTGTATAGTAGCGCTACGCCTGTAGTGCTATGTAGACTATAATTTTTAAAGGGGTGGACCAGTAAGCCAGCGGAAGGCATCGGTCAGATTACCAAAAGCTCCAACGGCGGGTCATCTGACTAACACCCGCGTCAGGAAACACCTGTCCGGTGTCCTGACGAACCTACCCTAACCCTGCTATGTATACAGTAGCGCTACGCCTGTAGTGCTATGTATAGTAGTGCTACGCCTGTAGTGCTATGTATAGTAGTGCTACACTTGTAGTGCTATGTATAGTAGCACTACGCCTGTAGTGCTATGTATAGTAGCACTACGCCTGTAGTGCTATGTATAGTAGCGCTACGCTTGTAGTGCTATGTATAGTAGCGCTACGCTTGTAGTGCTATGTATAGTAGCGCTACGCTTGTAGTGCTATGTATAGTAGCGCTACGCTTGTAGTGCTATGTATAGTAGTGCTACGCCTGTAGTGCTATGTATAGTAGTGCTACACTTGTAGTGTTATGTATAGTAGCACTACGCCTGTAGTGCTATGTATAGTAGCACTACGCCTGTAGTGCTATGTATAGTAGCGCTACGCTTGTAGTGCTATGTATAGTAGCGCTACGCTTGTAGTGCTATGTATAGTAGCGCTACGCTTGTAGTGCTATGTATAGTAGCGCTACGCTTGTAGTGCTATGTATAGTAGCGCTACGCTTGTAGTGCTATGTATAGTAGTGCTACACTTGTAGTGGTATGTATAGTAGCGCTACGCTTGTAGTGCTATGTATAGTAGCGCTACGCTTGTAGTGCTGTACAGTGGTCCCTCGGTTTTCGTGCATCTCCAAACTCGAACATTTATGTAAGTGTATTTTCGTAAGTGCTGTTGCAAGTGTATTTTTGGGGGTCTGAAATAGACTAACCTACGTGACAATATTTCTTAAGGAAGTAAATTCGTTCGGTACTGGCACTTGAGCAGCATTCTGGAACTAATTTTCGGCGAAAACCGAGGGACCACTGTATAGCGGTACCAAAGCAAGGACATAGGACCAATGTACATAGGAGGCAGTATAACCATGAATAAAGGGATCTTCTGCCAGTATAACTAACATCACACGTTGTAAAAAAAAATTGAGAGAGTCTTGAGAAAGCAAATTACTTGCACGACGTTGACAAGGAAGGTGAGGAGAGTGTTAGAGCAAGACGGTCCTGACTACCGCAGCGGGTACACCACTGCGACGGGTACACCACTGCGACGGGTACACCACTGCGACGGGTACACCACTGCGACGGGTACACCACTGCGACGGGTCACCCACCAGACACTGGAAGAAAACGCTAATGATGACGTTGTTGACACAGATTTTGCAAAGGCATTTGAAGAATACTACCATGGTGTGATAGGCTTCAAAAATACGATGAATATGAATAACAGGAATGGCAATGTATAAGACATGTTCAATACTTGTTTATCTTCATTCTCAAGACTTTTCTCCCACCATTGGCTGTAATCAAGACTGATAAAGCCACTGATTGGAGAAACTTATCCTGAAGAAATATAGACAGGTGTTGTACATGTCTTATTCATCTACCTGTGGGTGTTGTGTACCATTACTGCCACCACGACAGCGGTGGTAGGCATATTGAATTTTACATGTTAGGCTGAAAGACCACAAAGAGTGGGAATAAGCCTAATTGCAGTTTTAACAGAAGAAAAAAAGTTTGGTGTCATCCTCACACAGAACACGTACATACAAACACCAGTCACAGCTTGGTATCGTCCTCTCAGAACACGTACATACAAACACCAGTCACAGCTTGGTATCGTCCTCTCAGAACACGTACATACAAACACCAGTCACAGCTTGGTATCGTCCTCTCAGAACAAGCACATACAAACACCAGTCACAGCTTGGTATCGTCCTCTCAGAACACGCACATAAAAACACCAGTCACAGCTTGGTATCGTCCTCTCAGAACACGCACATAAAAACACCAGTCACAGCTTGGTATCGTCCTCTCAGAACACGCACATACAAACACCAATCACAGCTTGGTATCGTCCTCTCAGAACACGCACATACAAACACCAGTCACAGCTTGGTATCGTCCTCTCAGAACACGCACATACAAACACCAGTCACAGCTTGGTATCGTCCTCTCAGAACACGCACATAAAAACACCAGTCACAGCTTGGTATCGTCCTCTCAGAACACGCACATACAAACACCAGTCACAGCTTGGTATCGTCCTCTCAGAACACGCACATAAAAACACCAGTCACAGCTTGGTATCGTCCTCTCAGAACACGCACATAAAAACACCAGTCACAGCTTGGTATCGTCTTCTCAGAACACGCACATACAAACACCAGTCACAGCTTGGTATCGTCCTCTCAGAACACGCACATACAAACACCAGTCACAGCTTGGTATCGTCCTCTCAGAACAAGCACATACAAACACCAGTCACAGCTTGGTATCGTTCAGAACACGCACATAAAAAACACCAGTCACAGCTTGGTATCGTTCAGAACACGCACATAAAAACGCCAGTCACAGCTTGGTATCGTTCAGAACACGCACATAAAAACGCCAGTCACAGCTTGGTATCGTTCAGAACAAGCACATAAAAACACCAGTCACATCTTGGTATCGTTCAGAACAAGCACATAAAAACACCAGTCACAGCTTGGTATCGTTCAGAACACGCACATAAAAACACCAGTCACAGCTTGGTATCAGTCTTTGCAGATACCAAAAACAACTTGAAAGTTAACGCAGTAAAAAAAGGAGAGAACAATTTCCATCAGATACAAACAAAAGTTTTACAGTCGACAGGGGAGAAATGACATGATTTCCAGTGGTAACAAATTCCATCTGCTCACGAATATGGCCGGGGGAAAAAAAAAAGAATTGCAAAGGTGCGCAGCATCAGTGGCGCAGTAGGCAGATCAACCCCATAACTAAAAAAAAATTGGTACATGTCAACACCGACAAATAATAACGTGGGATGAACTGTTATGGAGAAGAAACTGTATGACAAATACATAACAGACCATGACAGGACAAATTATGAGTGTATATAATGAGGGCTTTCAAAAATGAGTGTATATAATGAGGACTTTCAAAAGAAGCGAAGTTACTCCTACGGTGATGCTAAGTTACTCCTGTTCTTACCTCTAGAATATTGTTCTACGTCTAGAATATTGTTCTACGTCTAGAATATTGTTCTACGTCTAGAATATTGTTCTACGTCTAGAATATTGTTCTACGTCTAGAATATTGTTCTACGTCTAGAATATTGTTCTACGTCTAGAATATTGTTCTACGTCTAGAATATTGTTCTACGTCTAGAATATTGTTCTACGTCTAGAATATTGTTCTACGTCTAGAATATTGTTCTACGTCTAGAATATTGTTCTACGTCTAGAATATTGTTCTACGTCTAGAATATTGTTCTACGTCTAGAATATTGTTCTACGTCTAGAATATTGTTCTACGTCTAGAATATTGTTCTACGTCTAGAATATTGTTCTACGTCTAGAATATTGTTCTACGTCTAGAATATTGTTCTACGTCTAGAATATTGTTCTACGTCTAGAATATTGTTCTACGTCTAGAATATTGTTCTGCGTCTAGAATATTGTTCTGCGTCTAGAATATTGTTCTGCGTCTAGAATATTGTTCTGCGTCTAGAATATTGTTCTGCGTCTAGAATATTGTTCTGCGTCTAGAATATTGTTCTGCGTCTAGAATATTGTTCTACGTCTAGAATATTGTTCTACGTCTAGAATATTGTTCTACGTCTAGAATATTGTTCTACGTCTAGAATATTGTTCTACGTCTAGAATATTGTTCTACGTCTAGAATATTGTTCTACGTCTAGAATATTGTTCTACGTCTAGAATATTGTTCTACGTCTAGAATATTGTTCTACGTCTAGAATATTGTTCTACGTCTAGAATATTGTTCTACGTCTAGAATATTGTTCTACGTCTAGAATATTGTTCTACGTCTAGAATATTGTTCTGCGTCTAGAATATTGTTCTGCGTCTAGAATATTATTCTACGTCTAGAATATTGTTCTACGTCTAGAATATTGTTCTACGTCTAGAATATTGTTCTACGTCTAGAATATTGTTCTACGTCTAGAATATTGTTCTGCGTCTAGAATATTGTTCTACGTCTAGAATATTATTCTACGTCTAGAATATTGTTCTACGTCTAGAATATTGTTCTACGTCTAGAATATTGTTCTACGTCTAGAATATTGTTCTACGTCTAGAATATTGTTCTACGTCTAGAATATTGTTCTGCGTCTAGAATATTGTTCTACGTCTAGAATATTGTTCTGCGTCTAGAATATTGTTCTACGTCTAGAATATTGTTCTACGTCTAGAATATTGTTCTACGTCTAGAATATTGTTCTACGTCTAGAATATTGTTCTACGTCTAGAATATTGTTCTCGTCTATGACCTAGAATATTGTTCTACGTCTAGAATATTGTTCTACGTCTAGAATATTGTTCTACGTCTAGAATATTGTTCTACGTCTAGAATATTGTTCTACGTCTAGAATATTGTTCTACGTCTAGAATATTGTTCTACGTCTAGAATATTGTTCTACGTCTAGAATATTGTTCTACGTCTAGAATATTGTTCTACGTCTAGAATATTGTTCTACGTCTAGAATATTGTTCTACGGATTTAGTGTTGTTCTTCGTCTAGAAAATTGTTATGTTTTTGCAATTCCTTTGACGGCAGGAAGATGTCAGCAGTATAACTCACGCTGCCCCCTTGAACCACTGAACCTGCTGGAGGCACCGCAGAGAATGTGCAGTGTACTCTAGAACCAAGAGCAGAGTAAGGTCAGCTGATGCAACAGGTCAGTTGACCACCCAGCTGATGCAACAGGTCAGGTCAGCTGATGCAACAGGCCAGCTGACCACCCCAGCTGATGCAACAGGTCAGTTGACCACCCCAGCTGATGCAGCAGTTCAGCTGACCATGCCCAGCTGATGCAACAGGTCAGCTGACCACCCCAGCTGATGCAACAGGTCAGTTGACCACCCCAGCTGATGCAGCAGTTCAGCTGACCACCCCAGCTAATGCAACAGGTCAGTTGACCACCACAGCTGATGCAACAGGTCAGCTGACCACCCCAGCTGATGCAACAGGTCAGCTGACCACCCCAGCTGATGCAACAGGTCAGCTGACCACCCCAGCTAATGCAACAGGTCAGTTGACCACCCCAGCTGATGCAACAGTTCAGCTGACCACCCCAGCTAATGCAACAGGTCAGTTGACCACCCCAGCTGATGCAGCAGTTCAGCTGACCACCCCAGCTAATGCAACAGGTCAGTTGACCACCCCAGCTGATGCAACAGTTCAGCTGACCACCCCAGCTAATGCAACAGGTCAGCTGACCACCCCAGCTAATGCAACAGGTCAGTTGACCACCCCAGCTGATGCAACAGTTCAGCTGACCACCCCAGCTAATGCAACAGGTCAGCTGACCACCCCAGCTGATGCAACAGTTCAGCTGACCACCCCAGCTAATGCAACAGGTCAGTTGACCACCCCAGCTGATGCAGCAGTTCAGCTGACCACCCCAGCTAATGCAACAGGTCAGTTGACCACCCCACCTGATGCAGCAGTTCAGCTGACCACCCCAGCTGATGCAACAGGTCAGTTGGGCACCCCAGCTGATGCAACAGGTCAGCTGACCACCCAGCTGATGCAACAGGTCAGTTGACCACCCCACCTGATGCAACAGGTCAGGTCAGGTGATGCAACAGGTCAGGTCAGAGAATTCCAAACCAGGGAGTCAGTTGCTTACATTCTCTTCCTTTCTCCAAATTCTCTCTTCTCTTCCCTTCATCTCTTTCCATTCCATTTTCTTTCACCCTTTCCCTCTTCCCTTCTCTCTCTCTCTCTCTCTCTCTCTCTCTCTCTCTCTCTCTCTCTCTCTCTCTCTCTCTCTCTCTCTCTCTCTCTCTCTCTCTCTCTCTCTCTCCCGTCCAGGTGTTCCCTGTCTTTATCCTCGACCCCATTCCTATTTTTCCCTTCTTTCCCCTCTCATCATCCTTTCGTGTTTCCCCTCTCACTGCTCCCCTTTTCTTCGCCTTCCTTCTTCCTCTTCTCCTGCTCTCATACTCTCCCCTTTTCCTTTTTTTTTTTTTTTTTTTTTCTTCTTCTTCTTCTTCTTCTTCTTCTTCTTCTTCTTCTTCTTCTTCTTCTTCTTCTTCTTCTTCTTCTTCTTCTTCTTCTTCTTCTTCTTCTTATTATTATTATTATTATTATTATTATTATTATTATTATTATTATTATATGTTTTTCCTCCCTCCCATCGCCCCATCATCCCTCCCTCACTCTCTCCCTCCTTCCCCCACATATAACTACACATAAACTATACCAACAGTCTTATTGATCGGCTCATTGGGTCATTACTCTGAAATATTTATTTTATCAGAGCCCGTAAGAAAGAGGGAATGGTGGGGAAGGCAGGGAATGGTGGGGAAGGCAGGGAATTGGGAGGAAGGCAGGGAATGGTGGGGAAGGCAGGGAATGGTGGGGAAGGCAGAGAATGGTGGGGAAGGCAGGGAATGGGGAGGAAGGCAGGGAATGGTGGGGAAGGCAGGGAATGGTGGGGAAGGCAGGAAATGGGGAGGAAGGCAGGGAATGGTGGGGAAGGCAGGGAATGGGGAGGAAGGCAGGGAATGGTGGGGAAGGAAGGGAATGGTGGGGAAAGCATGGAATGGTGAGGAAGGCAGGGAATGGTGGGGAAGGCAGGGAATGGTTAGGAAGGCAGGGAATGGGGAGGAAGGCAGGGAATGGTGGGGAAGGCAGGGAATGGTGAGGAAGGCAGGGATTGGTGGGGAAGACAGGGAATGGTGGGGAAGGCAGGGAATGGTGGGGAAGGCAGGGAATGGTGAGGAAGGCAGGGAATGGTGGGGAATGGGAGAACACAAGAACGGAGGAACACTGCGGGAGGCCTACTGGCCCAAAATATGGAAAAGGACACCTGTGTACAATTCAGGAAAACGTTTCGCCATTCTTGGTGAAACGTTGTGCAGTACTTGGGTATCTTTTATTGTTGAAACGTCTCTCCAGCCAATGGCTTCATCAGTCCACATACAGGGAAAAAACGATGGAAGATGTAAAAGAGTTTGAGGTATCAGTCCCTCAGCCTAATAATAATGTGTTCAGTCATTACATGCACAGACAATGCTTGTATACTGGAGACAGGTGAGGTGAAACAGGTGGAGACGTCGTCACTGGTGTACAGATTCCACTAGTGGAAATAGATCTTGCTAATATGTTAGGCCAGTGTTGAATTCTCTGTCTGATACAGCAACATCTTGGACTCTTGGTACAAAGAATTATTCAGCGATTGCCTAATCTATTGGCCTGAAATACTTCCACTAGTTGATTTTGTCCACTGGTGACACCGCCTTCACCTGCTACACCTCATTTGACTCCACCAAGACTGATGGAATGAACTTATTTCCAGGCTGACCAACTGATTACCTTAAATTTCTTCACAATTTAGAGATGTAAAAATTTAGATATCCGTGGATGCGGATGTGTATGAGAATGTCTTATTTATTTTGCGGATGCGGATATCTGTTTACAGTAAAATGCGGATGCAAGAAATTGTGCGGATGTTCCGCGGATGCGGATGCGGATATCTTATACATCTCTACTTCACATCTTCCATCATTGTTTTCCGTGTATTTGAGTGTAGCCACAATAAAGATACTCAGGTGTTTCACACATGTCTCGGTCATCATCATCCTGTTACTTATACTTCTTGATATAGATCCAAGTATTCTTGTTGTGCACACTGTTCTGTCTTCACACTTCTGCTTACTATGACTCCAAACGTCTTTCTCACACTGCACGAATAGGCTCTATATCACCTAGTTTATGAGGGTCATTTTCACTCCCAAGGACTAGGACTTTACACTTGTCCACAGAGAATTCCATCTGCCACTTTTCAGTGGTATCCTCCTCAGAATTTATAATTCGGCTTATTTGAGTGTCATTATCAAACTTAACCATGTCACTTGCAACGGATAGCGATGGTCCTAAAACTGATCCTTGTGGAATGCCACTTGTGACTGGTCTCCATTCTAATTTCACCCCATTTAAACAAACTTTCTGCTTATAGGTCAGAAATTCTTCGATCCATGACAGAAAGGGAGTGGTGGGAGGAGAGAAAAGTAGGAAAAGGAATGGTAGAGATTGGTAAGAATGGAACGAAGTGGTTGGCGCATGAATAGGATGACCAGGAGAGCTTATAAATCTGGAGTGGATGGAAGGAGGGGTAGGGGTCGTCCTAGGAAAGGTTAGAATGAATGGGATAAGAGAGGTTTTGTTAGGTAGGAGTGAGTGGGGGCAGATGGCTATTATGACTTGCAAGCAAGGTAACATTTATGAAGGGATTCAGGGAAACCAATTAGCCGGACTTGAGTCCTGGAGGTGGGAAGTACAGTGCCTTCACTCTGAAGGAGGGGCGAGGATGCTGCAGTTCTGAGAGTCATCTGAACTGTGATGTCACCATGATTCAGGCAACACGGTCATCAAATGACTTAAGGCGACAGTGTTTCTGTTATTTGGGGGGGATGTGTCACTCTAGCTAGGTGGTATATATATATATATATATATATATATATATATATATATATATATATATATATATATATATATATATATATTATATAATAACAAACACTGATCTCTGGCCGACGGAGACTCGACCCTACGAACCTTGGACAGGAACGCAGTGCTTTACCGACCGTACCACACTGGACAATACCTTGGCATCAGCTCACGCTAGACGTTGATCCAAGGCACCCAGCTTTCAGGCAGGTGGCTTACAGCTTTCATCTCATCCCTGCATGCATCGACAACTAGAGATTTTACAATGCTAGGAATTCGCAAGAGCAGGCAAAATATTCACAAGGTTCGTAGGGTCGAGTCTCCGTCGGCCAGAGATCAGTGTTTGTGAATATTTCGCCTGCTCTTGCGAATTCTAGCATTGTAAAAATCTCTAGTTGTGTCGATGCATGCAGGATGAGATGAAAGCTGTAAGCCACCTGCCTGAAAGCTGGTCCTGGATCAACGTCTAGCGTGAGCTGGATGCCAGGTATTGTCCAGTGTGCGTCGTAAAGCACTGCGTTCCTGTCACAAGGTTCGAGGGTCGAGTCTCCGTCGGCCAGAGATCAGTGTTTGTGAATATTTCGCCTGCTCTTGCGAATTCCTAGCATTGTAAAAATCTCTAGTTGTGTCGATGCATGCAGGAGATGAGATGAAAAGCTGTAAGCCACCTGCCTGAAAGCTGGGTGCCTTGGATCAACGTCTAGCGTGAGCTGGATGCCAAGGTATTGTCCAGTGTGGTACGGTCGGTAAAGCACTGCGTTCCTGTCACAAGGTTCGTAGGGTCGAGTCTCCGTCGGCCAGAGATCAGTGTTTGTGAATATTTCGCCTGCTCTTGCGAATTCTTAGCATTGTAAAAATCTCTAGTTGTGTCGATGCATGCAGGGGATGAGATGAAAAGCTGTAAGCCACCTGCCTGAAAGCTGGGTGCCTTGGATCAACGTCTAGCGTGAGCTGGATGCCAAGGTATTGTCCAGTGTGGTACGGTCGGTAAAGCACTGCGTTCCAGTCACAAGGTTCGTAGGGTCGAGTCTCCGTCGGCCAGAGATCAGTGTTTGTGAATATTTCGCCTGCTCTTGCGAATTCCTAGCATTGTAAAAATCTCTAGTTGTGTCGATGCATGCAGGGGATGAGATGAAAGCTGTAAGCCACCTGCCTGAAAGCTGGGTGCCTTGGATCAACGTCTAGCGTGAGCTGGATGCCAAGGTATTGTCCAGTGTGGTACGGTCGGTAAAGCACTGCGTTCCTGTCACAAGGTTTGTAGGGTCGAGTCTCCGTCGGCCAGAGATCAGTGTTTGTGAATATTTCGCCTGCTCTTGCGAATTCCTAGCATTGTAAAAATCTCTAGTTGTGTCGATGCATGCAGGGGATGAGATGAAAAGCTGTAAGCCACCTGCCTGAAAGCTGGGTGCCTTGGATCAACGTCTAGCGTGAGCTGGATGCCAAGGTATTGTCCAGTGTGGTACGGTCGGTAAAGCACTGCGTTCCTGTCACAAGGTTCGTAGGGTCGAGTCTCCGTCGGCCAGAGATCAGTGTTTGTGAATATTTCGCCTGCTCTTGCGAATTCCTAGCATATATATATATAAACACTGATCTCTGGCCGAAGGAGACTCGAACCTACGAACCTTTTGACAAGGTACGCAGTGCTTTATGACCGTACCTCACTGGACCAATACCTGAGTCCAGCTATCGCTAGACGTTGATCCAAGGCAGCCAGAGATCAGTGTTTGTGAATATTTCTGTTCCTGCTTATATATATAATTATATATATATATATATATATATATATATATATATATATATATATATATATATATATATATATATATATATATATATCCTAGGTAGTAGGTTGGTAGTCAGCAACCGCCCAGGGAGGTGCTACCGTCCTGCCAAGTAAGTGTAAAATGAAAGCCTGTAATTGTTTTACATGATGGTAGGATTGCTGGTGAACTTTTTTCTGTCTCATAAACATGCAAGATTTCAGGTATGTCTTGTTACTTCTACTTACACTTAGGTCACACTACACATTCATGTACAAGCATATACATGTACATACACATCCCTCTGGGTTTTCTTCTATTTTCTTAATAGTTCTTGTTCTTTTTTCCTCTTATCTCCATGGGGAAGGGAACAGAATTCTTCCTCCGTAAGCCATGCGTGTCGTAAGAATCGACTAAAATACTGGGAGCAAGGGGCTAGTAACCCCTTCTCCTGTATACATTACTAAAGTTAAAAAGAAAAACTTGTGTTTTTCTTTTTGGGCCACCCCGCCTTGGTGGGAGGCGGCCGATTTGTTGAAAAAAAAAATATATATATAATAGAGAGAGAGAGAGTGTGTGTTAGGGAGAGAGAGGAGGAGCAGGAAGAAGAAGAATGATTTAGAGATCACTTCTGGTCAGCCTCAAGAGGGCTCAAGCCAAGGCCCGTGTTGGAGGAGTGATGGAGGTACCTCCCTCTGTGTTGGAGGAGTGAGGAATTTACCTTCCTGTGTGCTGGAGGGGGGAGAGAGGGTAGAGGAGAGAGACTGAGAGAGAGGGTAGAGGAGAGAAACTGAGAGAGAGGGAGGGAGGGAGGGTGTAGTTAGTTTTTTTCGAATTAAAATCTTATGAGACACTGATACCTTGAACCCATCACTTGAATACTTCCAGCAGTAACTGGAGTTTCTTACACATTACATTATATTCCAGCAGGTACTGGAATTTCTTACACTGGACACCAGTCTTACAGATTTGTGTTGCTAGTTCTAGTTTTGTTGCTGTGTTCGCCCAATAAATTTTCATTTCAGACTTTGCAGTAAGTCTGACACAGTATATTTTATTTCTTACTCTGAGTGCAGTGTAATTTTTCATTAATTCTTTCTCAGTTTCTGTGATAGTATCATCTTCAAGTGTAGTATTTTACTACTGCTGCTGCTATTACTGCTGCTGCTGCTACTACTACTACTGCTGCTGCTACTACTACTGCGACTACTACTGCTACTGCTACTACTACTGCTGCTGTTATTACTGCTACTGCTACTGCTGCTGCTACTACTACTGCTCCTGCTACTACTACTGCTGCTGCTGCTGTTGCTGCTACTATTACTACTACTAATACTACTATTATTATTACTACTACTACTACTTCTGCCACTGCTGCTACTATTACTACTACTACTACTTCTGCCACTGCTTCTACTGCTATTACTACTACTACTTCTACTACCTCTACTACTACTACTACTTCTACTACTACTACTACGACCTCATAATTTTCTTGTGTTTTGTGCACCCCTTTGTGTTGTTTCATTATAATTGTGTACATAGTGTTTTCAGTACACTTCAGTGTGTTGTATGTACACCTGCTCGTACACTCATTAGTGTACAAGATGGTGTACTCGCTACTGACATAACATTCCAGCAGGTGCCGGAGTTTTCAAACATTTTCCACTAGGTGCGACCCACAACAGTCGCCTAACTCACAGGTGCCTCTTGTCACTGCTAGATGGGTAATGGTAGAAAGGGAATAAGGAAGAGGGTGTAGGAGAAAGGGAATAAGGAAGAGGGTGTAGGAGAAAGGGAATAAGGAAGAGGGTGTAGGAGAAAGGGAATAAGGAAGAGGGTGTAGGAGAAAGGGAATAAGGAAGAGGGTGTAGGAGAAAGGGAATAAGGAAGAGGGTGTAGGAAAAAGGGAATAAGGAAGTGGGTGTAGGAGAAAGGTAATAAGGAAGAGGGTGTAGGAGAAAGGGATGGAGAGTTGGGTTAGCGGATGATGGGTTGGGATGTAGGGTAGGAGGGAGCGAGGGTAGGAGAGGGGATGGGTTGGTAGAAAAGGCGGAAGGAAGGTGGGAGAGGAGGAGGGGGAGGGAGGGAGAGAAGAATGATGGAGAGAGATAGATGGAGACGTGTATGTGGGTAAAATCTTCCCGTTGGCCAAAGAAAACAATTTTGATCTCTTCCATTGTGGCGGAAAAAACGAAGAAAAGAGAGAAAACTAAAATATACGAAATATACTGAAGATTAACAAAAGAGCGAGAGGAAATGTAAGAAACAAGAGAGTGACCAATGTTATTAAATCTGCGGGTGAGAACATAGTATTTCCACCAAGAATATTGAATTACCTTTTCATTTCCTTGGATCCAACCCCATTGCCAAGCCGCTATCTAACCCCTACAGCTTTAGCGCTCCTAATAAACGTAATAAAATTACTACATATACTACTACTAATAAAAATAATAATAGGGAATAAAGCAGCGCCTCTAGCGGCCAGGTACTGTACTTTGCATGTAAACAGTCAGAACTATAACTGTGAGTAACATTGACGTTGTGTGAAGTTCTTCCTTGTTACAAAAGTCGTAGAAGCAGGTTAATGAGGCAGACAGTCTCATCAGGAGCATCATAATTTAGATATTGATTGTCATTTAATAAATGATTGAAAGAATTTTGAGAAGGCATTGCTAGGGAACCTTCCCATGGTAGTTTATTGTGAGAACTGAACCTTCTCATGGTGTAAAATTGGTCAATTAGCAAGAACTCATTTAAAATTAAATCCTTTCTAAAATTTTCTCTTAAATGTTTAAAAATAGTATATTTTTTTTTCATTTATGTTAATGTAAAAATTAATAATTTTGTACCAAAAGTACCTTAGAAAACTTACCTAACCTTATTATAAGAAGCGCAATTCATTTTAACCTAATCCAATTAAATATATTTTAGATAAGTTTACAATAATTTAATAAACACAATTAAATATATTTTTTTTCGTTAGGTTCAGAATGATTTTTGCGTATTCGACAAGAAGAGCATTGATATTTAAGCCAAAATTGCAAGTTTTACATATTCGGCACGACAAAATATATATATATATATATATATATATATATATATATATATATATATATATATATATATATATATGAGAGAGGAAATAGGAAGGTGGAAGGCAGAAGCAATAGAGGGGAGAATAATCTGGGTATAATTTCTTCACTTTATCGACCCTGTGTAGAGGAACGACGGTGTTTGTGTGTGTGTGTGTGTACTCACCTAGTTGTACTCACCGAGTTGTGGTTGCAGGGGTCGAGTCATACCTCCTCGCCCCGCCTCTTCACTGATCGCTACTAGGTCCTCTCTCTCCCTGCTCCATGAGCTTTATCATACCTCGTCTTAAAACTACGTATGGTTCCTGCCTCCACTACGTCGCTTGCCAGACTATTCCACTTCCTGACAACTCTATGACTAAAGAAATACTTCCTAACATTCCTTTGACTCATCTGAGTCTTCAATTCCAATTGTGACCCCTTGTTTCTGTGTCCCATCTCTGGAACATCCTGTCTCTGTCCACCTTGTCAATTCCTCGCAGTATTTTGTATGTCGTTATCATGTCTCCCCTAACCCTCCTGTCCTTCATTGTTGTCAGGCCGATTTCCCTTAACCTTTCTTCGTAGGACATTCCCCTTAGCTCTGGAACTAGTCTTGTTGCAAACTTTTTGTACTTTAATTTCTTGACGTGCTTGACCAGGTGTGGGTTCCAAACAAGTGCTGCATACTCCAGTATGGGCCTGACGTACATGGTGTACAGAGTCTTGAACGATTCCTTGCTGAGGTATCGGAACGCTATTCTCAGGTTTGCCTGGCGCTCATATGCTGCCGTAGTTATCTGGTTGATGTGCGACTCAGGAGATGTGCTCGGTATTATACTCACCCCAAGATCTTTTTTCTTGAGTGAGGTTGGCAGTCTTTGGCCACCTAGCCTATACTCTGTCTGCGGTCTTCTTTGCCCTTCCCCGATCTTCATGACTTTGCATTTGGCGGGGTTAAATTCGAGGAGCCAGTTGCTGGACCAGGTGTCCAGCCTGTCCAGGTCTCTTTGTAGTCCTGCCTGATCCTCATCAGATTTAATTCTCCTCATTAACTTCACATCATCTGCAAACAGGGACACTTCTGAGTCTATCCCTTCCGTCATGTCATTCACATATACCAAAAATAGCACTGGTCCTAGGGCTGACCCCTGTGGAACCCCGCTCGTCACAGGCGCCCATTGTGATACCTCGTCACGTACTATGACTCGTTGTTGCCTCCCTCTCAGATATTGTCTGATCCATTGCAGTGCCCTTCCTGTTATGTGTGTCTGATCCTCTAGCTTCTGCACTAATCTCTCGTGAGGAACTGTGTCGAAGGCCTTCTTATGTGTGTGTGTGTGTGTGTGTGTGTGTGTACTCACCTAGTTGTGGTTGCAGGGGTCGATTCATAGCTCCTGGACCCGCGTCTTAACTTGCCACTTGTCAGATTTTCCCTTGTAGCCTCCTGGGCCCTATCGTACTTTGTGTTAAAGCTATGTATGGAGCCTGCCACCACCACTTTCTGACTACTCTGATACTGAAGAAATACTTCCTGGCGTCTCTGTAGCCCAGCTTTGTCTTTACCTTCTAGTTGTGTCCCCGAGTTTGTCTCTCGCCTCTCCAACGGCTTATCTCTGTCTACCTTATCAATTCCATGGAGTATTGTGTATGTTGTTATCATGTCTTCCCTGGCTCTTGTGTCCTGCAGAGTCGTTAGGTTCACTTCCGTCAGCGTCTCCTCAAGCCTTGTTGTATACTTCTGTGTACTTTTTCCAGTTTTTTAACATCCTATTTTTTTATTAGGTGTGGGTTCCATGCTTGTGCTGCATACTCCAGGATGGACCTGACGTATGTTGTAAAGCGTCTGGAATGACTGTTGAGATTCCTGATGACTATTCTTAGATTTGCCAAACTACTATTGACTGCAGAAGTTATTCGGCTGATATGAGCCTATGGTGATACACCAGGCACTTTGCTTGCCTCCCTAGGTCTTTTTCTGTAAGTGAAGTCTGCAGCCTCCGGATTCCTAGTCTGTACTCCGTTTCCGTTCTTCTTGCTCTATCCCCAATTTTCATAACCTTGCGTTTACTGGGGTTAAATTCAAGCAACCACTTATCTGAACAGTCTTGGAGTTTGTTCGGATCCCTTTGGGGGCCTCTCGTTCTCATCTGTTTGTATTCTACTCATCAGTTTTACACCATCAGCAAACAGGGATACATCTGACTCAACCCCATCTGGAATGTCAGTCACATAAACCAGAAACTGTATTGGTCCTAATACCGAGCCTTGTGGTACCCCACTTGTTGCTCTTTCCCTGTTTGACGTTTCTTCCTTGACAGTCGTGCGTGTGTGTGGGTGTGCGCGTTCGTGTACTTACACCTCTTGGTATTCAATTTCTTGGGGTTGTAAGGGTCGAATCTCAGCTTCAGGCCCTTCCTCTTAACCGGTTCTTACCGGGTTCGCTCCATCTTAGTTTCATGAGCCCTCTCATACCTATTCTTTAAACCATGTATATATTCACTATCTTTTAGCATCGTGGGTCCTGTCGTACGTGTTCTTGAAGCTCTGTGTGGAGTCTACCTCCACCTTTTCTCCATTGAAGTCATTCCATTTCCTGACCATTTTGCGGCTGAAGAATTACTTCCTAATATCCGTGTTACTCATCTGTGTCTTCAGTTGTTAACTGTGTTATTGTATATTTGTTCCCCCACTGATTATTTACTCTATCTTTTTTATATGGTTATAACTATAACCATAATTTTTCAAGGGGTGGACCGATAAGCCAGCGGAAGGCCTCGGTCAGATGACTAAAAGCTCCAACTGCGGGTCATCTGACTAAGACCCTCCTCAGGAAACACTTGTTTTGTTTCTTAACGAACCTTACTTAACCTACCTTTTCATTTTCTCTTTATTTGTCCCTAGTCGTCGTTTATTCTCTACTGCCGTTTATTCTCCTTTTACGGCCTTTAATATTTACTGCCGTTTATTCTCTCTTCAGATACGTCAGTTTAATTGGATTCTGGCGTTTGATGCACTTCATAAGTCCTGTAATCCTCTTGGCACCAGAACTTGCAACATCTTGTGGATTCGGTATTCTGATCGCCTTCAGAAGCTTCGTCCATCTAGTGACTTGATCTCGACTGTGACACTGTGAGGATTGGCAGACATGTGACACTGTGAGAGGTGCTGGCAGATAGTGACACTGTGAGGAGGTGTGGCAGACATAGTGACACTGTGAGAGTGGCAGACATAGTGACACTGTGAGGGAGGTGTGGCAGACATAGTGACACTGTGAGAGTGTGGCAGACATAGTGACACGTGAGAGTGGCAGACATAGTGACACTGTGAGAGAGATGTGCAGACATAGTGACACTGTGAGAGGTGGGCAGACATAGTGACACTGTGAGGTGTCGGCGACATAGTGACACTGTAGAGTGGCAGACATAGTGACACTGTGAGAGTGTGCGCAGACATAGTGACACTGTGAGAGGTGCGGCAGACATAGTGACACTGTGAGAGTGCGGCAGACATAGTGACACTGTGAGAAGGTGCGCAGACATAGTGACACTGTGAGAGGTGGCAGACATAGTGACACTGTGAGAAGTGCGGCAGACATAGTGACACTGTGAGAGGTGTGGCAGACATAGTGACACTGTGAGAGGTGCGCAGACATAGTGACACTGTGAGAGGTTGGCAGACATAGTGACACTGTGAGAAGGTTCGGCAGACATAGTGACACTGTGAGGAGGTGTGGCAGACATGTGACACTGTGAGGAGGTGTGGCAGACATAGTGACACTGTGAGAGGTGCGGCAGACATAGTGACACTGTGAGAGGTGAGGCAGACATAGTGACACTGTGAGAGATGTGGCAGACATAGTGACACTGTGAGGAGTGTGGCAGACATAGTGACACTGTGAGGGATGTGGCAGACATAGTGACACTGTGAGGAGTGTGGCAGACATAGTGACACTGTGAGAGGTGTGGCAGACATAGTGACACTGTGAGAGAGTGCGGCAGACATAGTGACACTGTGAGAGGTGTGGCAGACATAGTGACACTGTGAGAGAGGTGTGGCAGACATAGTGACACTGTGAGGGAGGTGTGGCAGACATAGTGACACTGTGAGAGGTGTGGCAGACATAGTGACACTGTGAGAGAGGTGTGGCAGACATAGTGACACTGTGAGAGAGGTGTGGCAGACATAGTGACACTGTGAGGGAGGTGTGGCAGACATAGTGACACTGTGAGAGAGGTGTGGCAGACATAGTGACACTGTGAGAGAGATGTGGCAGACATAGTGACACTGTGAGAGAGATGTGGCAGACATAGTGACACTGTGAGAGAGGTGTGGCAGACATAGTGACACTGTGAGGAGGTGTGGCAGACATAGTGACACTGTGAGGGAGGTGTGGCAGACATAGTGACACTGTGAGGGAGGTGTGGCAGACATAGTGACACTGTGAGGAGGTGTGGCAGACATAGTGACACTGTGAGAGAGGTGTGGCAGACATAGTGACACTGTGAGGGAGGTGTGGCAGACATAGTGACACTGTGAGAGAGGTGTGGCAGACATAGTGACACTGTGAGGAGGTGTGGCAGACATAGTGACACTGTGAGAGAGGTGTGGCAGACATAGTGACACTGTGAGGAGGTGTGGCAGACATAGTGACACTGTGAGGGAGGTGTGGCAGACATAGTGACACTGTGAGAGGTGTGGCAGACATAGTGACACTGTGAGAGAGGTGTGGCAGACATAGTGACACTGTGAGGGATGGCAGACATAGTGACACTGTGAGGATGTGGCAGACATAGTGACACTGTGAGGAGTGTGGCAGACATAGTGACACTGTGAGGAGGTGTGGCAGACATAGTGACACTGTGAGGGAGGTGTGGCAGACATAGTGACACTGTGAGGAGTGTGGCAGACATAGTGACACTGTGAGGTGTGGGACATGTGACACGAGGAGGTGTGGCAGACATAGTGACACTGTGAGAGAGGTGTGGCAGACATAGTGACACTGTGAGAGAGGTGTGGCAGACATAGTGACACTGTGAGAGGTGTGAGACATAGGTGACACTGTAGAGGTTGAAACATAGTGACACTGTGAGAGAGGTGTGGCAGACATAGTGACACTGTGAGAGAGGTGTGGCAGACATAGTGACACTGTGAGAGAGAAATTGAATTGTGAGAGAGGTGGTTACTAGTTGTCAAAGGCTCTTTTAGATAGACACTTGGCCTGTTTTCATGTATGTGTGTGTATCTGTGTACTCACCTATTTGTGGTTGCAGGGGTCGAATCACAGCTCCTGGCTCCGCCTCTTCGCTGGTCGCTATTGGGTCCACTTTCTGAGCTTTATCGTATATCTTCTTAAAGCTATGTATGGATCCTGCCTCCACTACATTACTCTGTTCCACTTCCTGACAACGCTGTGTGTGTGTACTCAACTAGTTGTACTCACCTAGTTGTGGTTGCAGGGGTCGAGTCATAGCTGTGTGTGTGTGTTTGTGTGTGTGTGTGTGTGTGTATGTGTGTGTGTGTGTGTGTGTGTGTGTGTGTGTGTGTAAGATATTTGACTGGTAAGAGATGTGAGACAGTGAGCGAGATAATCCAGCAGACTTATATTTATATTTTATTAAACAACCAACAGTCAGATCTACTTAAGGGAATTACAACTTAGACTGACCTTGTTTACCTAACACGACCAGACACACAGCCAGGCCAGACACACAGCCAGGCCAGACACACAGCCAGGCCAGACACACTTAACCAGAGCAGATACCAACCAGACCAGGGCTTAAAACAACTGCAGCGACCTTCGTTAAATCTGTGAATAATCTTTGCTAGAGTGCTGCTAGGATGGTGCTAGGGTGCTGCTAAGATGGTGCTAGAATATTACTAGGATGATGCTAGTATGGTGTACCTTTAACGAGTTTCAAGAGTTTCCTTACTCTCGCAGCCCAGCCTTGGGCCAGGCTTGTCAACAAGGCTGTTACTGCTGGTGGCCCGCTGACCCACATATCCATCACAACCTGATTAATCTGGCACCTGGTGAAGATACTTTTCAAGTTTCCTCTTGAAGACTTACACACTTGTCCCAGCAGTGTTTCTGGTATCTTCTGGTAAGATGTTAAAAAGCCTGAGACCACGGATATTGATACAATGTTCTCTTATTGTGCTCACGGTGCCCCTCCTTTTCACTGGGTAGATTTGGGACCAGGCCAAGAGTGCCTTCCACGTATATATTATCATGTATCTCTCTCCTCCGCTCCAGTGAGTACATATTTAGGACTTCAAGGCGTTATCAGTAACTGAATTGCTTTATTGGCTCTTATGTGGGCTGTAAGTGATCTTTGTGTCTGTTCCAGCTCTGATATCTCTCCTGCCCTGACCGGAGGTGTCAGCCCTGAGAGAGCAAGGGAAACAATGCCACCAATGGCACTGTTTCCCTTGTTTTGAAAGTTCATATTATCCACCCCGTCATTTTTCTTTCTCATGACATTTGTCTTATTATGTTGTTTGAAAGATTAACTGACATAATTACTCCCAGGTCCTTCACATGTTCCTTTCATTTTATTTGAGGATGCTCTTGCGTTTTGTATACAATGTACGTTTTGAGTTCCTCATTCTCTCCATAATGTTGTTCTTTACTGCCCACTTCAAGACTTTGTTCATATCTTCCTGCAGTTTTTCAGTGTCTACCGAGGTGATTTTTATGCTTATTTTGGTATCTTCAAATGATATGAAACTGTAGCGATTTTTCGTATCTATGTCTGCTATGAGGATAAGAAAATAAATAGTAAAGGCACCAGGACAGCGCCTTGGGGTACTGAAGCTTTGTACTTTGCCCTATTTAAGGTCTCTGGGATTTCACCTAGATTTAAGCTCTTTCTCCAAAGAATACCGAGTGATCGTGCTAGTGGACCTCTGCCATACTTTATTCCATGAATCCAGTCCCGATGCTGTGTGATCCAGGATGATTTTTATTTATTTATTTTTTTCGAATTCTATGGTATTATTGGCGTTAGTGTTCGTGTCAGCCAAATCATCTGTTTTGCCTTCAAATATAATGAAAAAAAAATATGCATTCAACACACTTCTTTCGTTTAGTGGATTGCTGAACGTTGATTCATTTTTTTTTTTTAGAATTTCCTTCATTTTTTTTCATCGTCAGTGTATGAACCTCCTGTGATTAGTGGTCCAATTATACAGGCAGTTCTCTAGTTGGTGCTAAGATGCTGCACACTGTATTGACACCACGTCAGACAAGGCCGTTAGTGACTTGGTGATTAGTTAGTCCTGGATGCATGAGAGGTCTGTGGGAGGGAGGGAGAGAAGGGTGGGAGGGATGAGACAGGAAAGGAAGAGCCAGGAGGAGAGAAAAAGAAAAAAGGTAAATGGGAGGTAGAACGGAAAAATTAGAAATGACAATAGAAAAGATAGTGAGTTGAAGACCCTAGAGATATAATGAAGCCAACAATACAAGGGTAGTACAAGGATAGTACAAGGATAGTACAAGGATAGTGCAAGGATAGTGCAAGGCTACTACAAGGATAGTACAAGGTTACTGCAAGGCTACTGCAAGGGTAGTGCAAGGATAGTACAAGGCTACTACAATGGTAGTGCAAGGATAGTACAAGGCTACTACAATGGTAGTGCAAGGATTGTACAAGGCTATTATAAGGATGATACAAGGCTAGTACTAGGATAGTACAAGGCTAATACAAGCCTAGTACAAGGCTAGTACAAGCCTAGTACAAGGCTAGTACAAGCCTAGTACTAGGATAGTTCAAGGATAGTACTAGGATAGTGTAGTAGAGGGCTCTCTCCTAACCCTTCAGAGAAAGGTAAGAAGGAAGCAGGGATGGGGACAGAATGAGGAAGGAAATTGAAGAAGGAAGAGGAGGAAATGGAGAGGGTGGGAAGGGGAAGATAAAAAGGGAAGTGACGAGAGTGAGAGACGGAGCAGGGGAGGAGAGAAAAGTAGGTAAAAAAACGAAGGGAGGGAGAGAGAGAGAAAGAGAAAGATATACAGATAGAAATGCAAAGAGAGAGATACATAGATAAAAAGAGAGGATATACACAGAGAGAAATAGCGATATACAGAGGAGGGAGATACAGAGAGACAGATGCAGAGAGAGTAAAAAAATTAAGAGTAGGGGAAGAGAAGATTACATGGAGGGGGGAAAATGAGATAAAAAGAGAGAGTTAAACCAAGAGATTGAAGGGGGCGAAGAAAGAGAGGGAGTGAAGGGAAGAAAACGAGTGGGATGGAAGGGGAGGTAAGTGGGAGTGGGTGATCAATGTCCCATCGTCCGGAAACCTCGCTCATCCGGAAATAATCAGTTATCCGGATCATTTATCCGGACCATGTGCTATAATACCGAGCTACTGGGCACGCTTCTATCCACTTCGGATAAGTGGATAACCTCACACTGGCTTCAATATTGCTTTTTTAATATATATATATATATATATATATATATATATATATATATATATATATATATATAGGGAAGACATCACCAACGTGGGTAAGCGGTAAATCTGTATGGGTCAGTGTGGTTCCTGGGAAAGGAACCGGAAGCCATGAAGTTCCATCCGAAGAAGAGGGGGTAAATGTTGGCTCCAATTCCTTGGACCAAGAACCCTTCTCCAGCATCAGGCACCCTTCCCTCCCTCCTTTGAAGGGAAATTAGAGTTTTCGTTGTAACCGTTATTACAGTTAAAAACCGTTTTCACTTAAAAACCACTATAACAGTTAAAACCATTATAACCTTTAAAAACAGTTATAACATTTAAAAACAGTTATAACATTTAAAAACAGTTATAACATTTAAAAACAGTTATAACATTTAAAAACAGTTATAACCTTTAAAAACAGTTATAACATTTAAAAACAGTTATAACATTTAAAAACAATTATAACATTTAAAAACAGTTATAACCTTTAAAAACAGTTATAACATTTAAAAACAGTTATAACCTTTAAAAACAGTTATAACATTTAAAAACAGTTATAACCTTTAAAAACAGTTATAAGAATTAAAACTATTAAAAACCGTTATAACAGTTAAAGACGTTAAAAACCGCAATAACAATTAAAACCATTAAAACTTTTAAAAACCCATATAACAGTTAAAACTTAAAAATAGCTGTAACAGTTAAAACCTTTAAAAACCGTTAGAACCGTTATAACCATTATAAACTTTTAAAACCGTTATAGTCATAAAAAAAAAACTTTAAAAATCGTTAAAATCTTCATAAATCGTCATAAAAAGTAACGGTTTGGCGGGAAATATATGAATCTCCCGCCAAAAGTGCGACACCAACATCCTTGTAATAAAAGTTGAACCGAGATTTATTACCCAGGCGACGTTTCTCTCACTTTAATTGTTTGTGTTGTTTTAGACGTTGGAAATGTCAGCAGCGTGAAGCATTTAATTCTTGTGTAGATGTTTTGATCCTGTTGTGTTGTGTAGATGTTTTGATCCTGTTGTGTTGTGTAGATGTTTTGATCCTGTTGTGTTGTGTAGATGTTTTGATTCTTGTTTAGATGTTTCGATTCTCTCTTGAATAGATGTTTTGCTCGTTTGCCTTATAAGGTGGTGTATTGTGCTTGATGTATGCTTGTTAAACCACCATTTCTTCCTCACCTTCATACACCTTCATCACACCTTCATCACACCTTCCATAACCTTCCATACACCTTCATCACATTCATCCACCTTCCATCACACCTTCATCACACCTTCCATCATCACCTTCCATCACACCTTCCATCCCTTCATCATACTTCCATCACCACCTTCATCACTACCTTCCATCATACCTTCATCACACCTTCATCACACTCATCCTTCATCATACTTCATCACACCTTCCATCACCACCTTCCATCACACCTTCATCACACCTTCATCACACCTTCCCTCACTCCTTCATCACACCTTCATCACCTTCCATCACCACCTTCCATCACCTTCCATCACACCTTCCATCACACTTCATCACCACCTCCATCTACCTTCCATAACCTTCCATCACACCTTCATCACACCTTCCATCACTTCCATCTCCTTCATCCACCTTCCATCATCACCTTCCATCACCACCTTCCATCACACCTTCATCACACCTTCCATCACCACCTTCCATCACCACCTTCCATCACACCTTCCATCACCACTTCCATCATCACCTTCATCACACCTTCCATCCTATCACTTCCATCACCACCTTCCATCATCACCTTCCATCACACCTTCCATCACCTTCATCACCCTTCCATCACTACCTTCCATCACCACCTTCCATCACCACCTTCCATCACTACCTTCCATCACCACCTTCCATCACCACCTTCCATCATCACCTTCCATCACTACCTTCCATCACCACCTTCCATCACCACCTTCCATCACCACCTTCCATCACTCACCTTCCATCACCACCTTCCATCACTACCTTCCATCACCACCTTCCATCACTCACCTTCCATCACCACCTTCCATCATCACCTTCCATCACCACCTTCCATCATCACCTTCCATCACTACCTTCATTCACCACCTTCCATCATCACCTTCCATCACCACCTTCCATCACCACCTTCCATCACACCTTCCATCACCACCTTCCATCACTACCTTCCATCACCACCTTCCATCACACCTCTCCATCACCACCTTCCATCACCTTCCATCACCTTCCATCACAACCTTCCATCACCACCTTCCATCACCACCTTCCATCACCACCTTCCATCACCATATTCCATCACCACCTTCCATCACCACCTTCCATCACCATATTCCATCACCACCTTCCATCACCTTCCATCACTACCTTCCATCACACCTTCCATCACCACCTTCCATCACCACCTTCCATCACCTTCCATCACTACCTTCCATCACCACCTTCCATCACCACATTCCATCACCACCTTCCATCACTACCTTCCATCACCACCTTCCATCACCACCTTCCATCACTACCTTCCATCACCACCTTCCATCACCTTCCATCATCACCTTCCATCACCACCTTCCATCACTACCTTCCATCACTTTCCATCACTACCTTCCATCATCACCTTCCATCATCATCAATTCCATCACCACCTTCCATCACCACCTTCCATCATCACCTCCCATCACCACCTTCCATCACCACTTTCCATCACCACATTCCATCACCACCTTCCATCACTACGTTCCATCACCACCTTCCATCACTACCTTCCATCACCACCTTCCATCACTACGTTCCATCACCACCTTCCATCACTATCTTCCATCACCACCTTCCATCACCTTCCATCATCACCTTCCATCACCACCTTCCATCACCTTCCATCACCACCTTCCATTACCACCTTCCATTACTACCTTCCATCACCACCTTCCATCACTACCTTCCATCACCACCTTCCATCATCACCTTCCATCACCACCTTCCATCACCCGTTATCCCTCCTCTCCTCCTTCCCCTCCTCTCCTCCTCCCCCTCCTCTCCTCCTCCCCCTCCTCTCTTCCTCCCCTTCCTTTCCTCCTCCCCCTCTCCCTTCTCGTCCTCCCCCTTCCCCCCTATACTCCCCTCCTCCCTCCTGGAACACAAAAAAGACTGGATATACAAGGACGTATATATTTTCAGAGGTAATTTCGTAGAATTTTCAGCTGGGTAGTGGTGGTCACCCCGGGAGACTCTGGTCACCCCGGGAGACTCTGGTCACCCCGGGAGACTCTGGTCACCCCGGGAGACTCTGGTCACCCCGGGAGACTCTGGTCACCCCGGGAGACTCTGGTCACCCCTGGAGACTGGTCACCCCAGGAGACTCTAGTCACCCCGGGAGACACTGGTTACCCCGGGAGACTCTGGTCACCCCGGGAGACTCTGGTCACCCCGGGAGACTCTGGTCACCCCGGGAGACTCTGGTCATCCTGGGAGACTCTGGTCACCCCAGAAGACTCTGGTCACCCCGGGAGACTCTAGTCACCTTTGGAGCCTCTGGTCACCCCGGGAGACTCTGGTCACCCCTGAAGACTCTGGTCACCCCGGGAGACTTTGGTCACCCCGGAAGACTCTGGTCACCCCGGGAGACTCTGGTCACCCCGGGAGACTCTGGTCAGCCCGGGAGACTCTGGCCACCCTGGGAGACTCTGGTCACCCTGGGAGACTCTGGTCACCCCGTGATACTCTGGTCACCCTGGGAGACTCTGGTCACCCTGGGAGACTGGTCACCCTGGGAGACGCTGGTCACCCCGTGATACTCTGGTCACCTGGGAGAGACTGGTCACCCTGGGAGACTCTGGTCACCCCCGGAGGCTCTGGTCACCCTGGGAGACTCTGGTCACCCCGTGATACTCTGGTCACCCTGGGAGACTCTGGTCACCCTGGTAGACTCTGGTCACCCTGGGAGACGCTGGTCACCCCGTGATACTCTGGTCACCTGGGAGAGACTGGTCACCCTGGGAGACTCTGGTCACCCGGGAGACTCTGGTCACCCGGGAGACTCTGGTCACCCGGGAGACTCTGGTCACCCCGGGAGACTCTGGTCATCCTGGGAGACTCTGGTCACCCCAGAAGACTCTGGTCACCCCGGGAGACTCTTGTCACCCCGGGAGACTCTAGTCACGTTGGGAGCCTCTGGTCACCCCGGGAGACTCTGGTCACCCCTGAAGACTCTGGTCACCCCGGGAGACTTTGGTCACCCCGGAAGACTCTGGTCACCCCGGGAGACTCTGGTCACCCCGGGAGACTCTGGTCAGCCCGGGAGACTCTGGTCACCCCGGGAGACTGGGCACCCCGAGAGACTGGTCACCCCGGGAGACTCTGGCCACCCTGGGAGACTCTGGTCACCCTGGGAGACTCTGGTCACCCCGTGATACTCTGGTCACCCTGGGAGACTCTGGTCACCCTGGGAGACTCTGGTCACCCTGGGAGACTCTGGTCACCCTTGGAGACGCTGGTCACCCTGTGATACTCTGGTCACCTGGGAGAGACTGGTCACCCTGGGAGACTCTGGTCACCCCGGGAGGCTCTGGTCACCCAGGGAGACTCTGGTCACCCAGGGAGACTCTGGTCACCCACGGAGACTCTGGTCACCCCCGGAGACTCTGGTCACCCCGGGAGACTCTGGTCACCCCGGGAGACTCTATTCACCCCGGGAGGCTCTGGTCACTCTGGGAGACTCTGGTCACCCAGGGAGACTCTGGTCACCCCGGGAGACTCTGGTCACCCCGGGAGACTCTGGTCACCCTGGGAGACTCTGGTCACCCTGGGAGACTCTGGTCACCCCGGGAGACTCTATTCACCCCGGGAGACTCTGGTCACTCTGGGAGACTCTGGTCACCCAGGGAGACTCTGGTCACCCCGGGAGACTCTGGTCACCCTGGGAGACTCTGGTCACCCAGGGAGACTCTGGTCACCCTGGGAGACTCTGGTCACCCTGGGAGACTCTGGTCACCCTGGGAGACTCTGGTCACCCTGGGAGAAGTACAGCTTCACCAACTTTGGCTATTAGTTCTTAATGAAGGTTTTCTTGGTAAGAAGATCCTTCACTGGTTCCTGGCTACTCTGTATTCTCTTGTAAATGACTCTGTTTTTACATTTTGTCGTGTAAGTTAGTATGTTTCCTGAGGGCTTTATAAATTGGCGTGTTTCCTGAGGGCTTTGTAAATTGGCGTGTTTCCTGAGGGCTTTGTAAATTGGCGTGTTTCCTGAGGGCTTTCTAAATTGGCGTGTTTCGTGAGGGCTTTGTAAATTAGCGTGTTCCCTGAGGGCTTTGTAAATTAGCGTGTTCCCCGAGGGCTTTGTAAATTGGCGTGTTTCCTGAGGGCTTTGTAAATTTGCGTGTGTCCTGAGGGCTTTGTAAATTAGCGTGTTCCCTGAGGGCTTTGTAAATTAGCGTGTTCCCTGAGGGCTTTGTAAATTGGCTTGTTTCTTGAGGGCTTTGTAAATTGGCGTGTTTCCTGAGGGCTTTGTGAATTGGCGGGTTTCCTGAGGGCTTTGTAAATTGGCGTGTTTCCTGAGGGCTTTGTAAATTGGCGTGTTTCCTGAGGGCTTTGTAAATTGGCGTGTTTCCTGAGGGATTTGTAAATTGGCGTGTTTCCTGAGGGCTTTGTAAATTGGCTTTTTTCCTGAGGGCTTTGTAAATTGGCGTGTTTCCTGAGGGCTTTGTGAATTGGCGTGTTCCCTGAGGGCTTTGTAAATTGGCGTGTTTCCTGAGGGCTTTGTAAATTGGCGTTTTTCTTGAGTTTTATAAAGTGACGTGTTTCCTGTGTTTTGTAAATTGCCGTTTTTCCTGAGGTTTTTAAATTAGCGTTTTCCTGTTGTTGTTTTTTTAAATTGTCATTTTTCCTGGTTTTGTAAATTGCTGTTTCTTCGAGATTTTGTAAATTTGCGTTTTTCCTGAGTTTAAATTCTTTTCCATCATTTGTAAAAAAAAAAAAAAATTCCAGCCATTGTAAATTGCTGTGTTTTTTTTTCAGACTTTGTAAACTGAGCTTTGCAAGCGTTGTAATTTTTTTAATTCAAGCCTTTGTAAACTATTGTTCTTCTGGTTTTATTTTTAAATTCCAGTGTTGCCAGATATTGCAAATTGTTGCTTCAAGAATTTTCATTTATCGTTTAATAATTCTATGGCGAGTATTTTTTTGTGAAGCTGGTGACCTTGAGAATGTGATGGGGAGGGGAGGGATGGGGAGGGGAGGGATGGGGAGATGGGAAGGATGGAGTAATGGGAATGTTGGGGGGAAGGGTGATTGGTGGGATGGATGATTAGAGGAATGGGTGATGGGTGGGATGAGGTGATGGGAAGGGAAGAATGTTGTCTGAGATAGTGAGGGAGGGTTAGAGAAATGGAGGGAAAAGTAGGAGCCTTCATGGGAAGGAATCCTCATGGGGAGGAATGCTCATGGGGAGGAATCTTCATGGGGAGAATTGTTTATGGGAGGAGTCTTTGCAAGGAGAAATCTTTATGGAGAGGAATTTTTATGGTGAGGAATATTTATGGGAAGGAATTTTTATGGGGAGGAATCTTTATGGGGAGGTATCTTTATAGGGAGGAATATTTATGGGGGAGGAATCTTCGCTGCACAAATCTTCAGAGAGAAAGAGAGAGAAAGAGAAACAAAGCGGTGGAGAAATTAGACCTAGCGGGGAGGTGGGGAGAGTTAACGAGGCCAGGAGGGAGGAGATGAAAAAATAAAGAGGGAGGGAGGAAGGGAAGGATAGAAACGGTAGAGAGAGACAGGAACAGGAGAAAAGTGAGACAGGAACAGGGGAAGAGATAGACGACAGCAAGGAAAACGTAGATGGCAACATAGTAGGAGGTAGATAGCAGCAAGGACAAAGAGGTAAATGACAACAAGGAAAGAAATAGATGGCAGTAAGAAAAGAGGTAGATGGCAGCAAAGAAGAGGTAGATGGCAGCAAAGAAGAGGTAGATGGCAGCAAAGAAGAGGTAGATGGCAGCAAAGAAGAGGTAGATGGCAGCAAAGAGGTAGATGGCAGCAAGGAAAGAGGTAGATGGCAGTAAGGAAAGAGATAGATGGGAACAGGGAAAGAGGTAGATGACAGAGAGTGATAAACGGAGTAGAAGTAGAGAAGGAAAGCAGTCAGAGAGGAAGGAAGGAAAGGGAAACGTGGGAATGAAAGTAGGATTCAGATTCCATTTATATAGTGAAAAACAAACAGGAACGAAATAGCAAGCTTAAATATGTGATGGTGGTGGCTGTTGCTGCTGTGCTGCTGTTACTGTTGCTGCTGTTACTACTGTTGCTGTTGCTGATGTGCTGCTGTTACTGCTGTTGCTGCTGTGCTGCTACTGCTGTTGCTGCTGTGCTGGTTACTGCTGTTACTGATGTGCTGCTGTTGCTGCCGTGCTGCCGTTACTGTTGTTGCTGTTGTGCTGCTGTTGCTGTTGCTACTGCTGATGTTGTTACTTCTGAGGCCGCTGCTGCTGTTGCTGCAGCTGCTGTTACTTCTGATGCTGCTATGGCTGCTGCTGTGGCGGCTGCTGCTGCTGATCCTGATACTCTTCCTGCTGCTGCTACGGCAGAGGCGGTGAGAATTTTCCCACACTGAAGAGGTATTTCGCTTTGACATGGAATTTGTTGTGAAGGAGATGTAGGAGGGAGGTTGCAAGCTTTATGTATATTGAAAAAGGCCGAGTGAGAGAGAGAGAGAGAGAGAGAGAGAGAGAGAGAGAGAGAGAGAGAGAGAGAAAGAGAGAGAGAGAGCGAGAGAGCATAACTTTGAGACAATTTCCTTGACGTCATATAAAGAGCTATCAGATACCTTGATGTGCTCACACCTTCAGTTTATAGCTCTGCTCCCGCAGTTGTAAATTGTTAATTGCTAATAGGTAATTACGAAATGGTGTAATTGCTATGTCGGCATTGTTGTCAGAGAAGACTAATTTTTATGTAAATAAATTTAATATTTTTAATTAAAATAAAGAATTGTTATTGTGGTTGTTGTTGTTATTAATATAGTATTAGAAGAAGAAGAAAAAGAAGAGAAATAAGAAGAGGACGAACGAGAACAAGAAGAATTAGTATTCATTCATTGCCAGGATTGGTGTAGGCTCGATCCTTCGTACACTGATAGATGTTGTTACTGTCCTCCTGTCTGTGCCAGAGAACAGTATTCCCGTCTTAATTTATTTACATTCCTGAGACAACAACATACAAGTCACTTTGCAAACAGTAAGTAGATTATAACTGATCTTTCCGTGTATTTTTGAAAGATGTTTGTGAAGTGGTAAGGCAAGGGAAGCCCTCGGTCATAGGACCAACAACACCAGTGGTGGGTCATTATATGACTAGTATCAGTGTCAGGAAGCACCAGTGGTGGGTCATTATATGATTAGTATCAGTGTCAGGAAGCACCAGTGGTGGGTCATATAACTAAGATCAGTGTCAGGAAGCACCGGTGGTGGGTCATTATATGACTAGCATCAGTGTCAGGAAGCACCAGTGGTGGGTCATATAACTAAGATCAGTGTCAGGAAGCACCAGTGGTGCGTCATTATATGACTAGCATCAGTGTCAGGAAGCACCAGTGGTGGGTCATTATATGACTAGCATCAGTGTCTGGAAGCACCAGTGGTGCGTCATTATATGACTAGCATCAGTGTCAGGAAGCACCAGTGGTGGGTCATTATATGACTAGCATCAGTGTCAGGAAGCACCAGTGGTGGGTCATATAACTAAGATCAGTGTCAGGAAGCACCAGTGGCGGGTCATTATATGACTAGCATCAGTGTCAGGAAGCACCAGTGGTGGGTCATTATATGACTAGTATCAGTGTCAGGAAGCACCAGTGATGGGTCATATAACTAAGATCAGTGTCAGGAAACACCAGTGGCGGGTCATTATATGACTAGCATCAGTGTCAGGAAGCACCAGTGGTGGGTCATTATATAACTAAGATCAGTTTTCATCCAGGAGAGTACAAACAGGTAAGAAGAAGCAAGAGAGAGCACTAATAGGTGAGTGTCTGTATCACCTGTATCACTTGTATCACCTCATTACACACCTGACACCCTCATCTGTATTCAAAACATATTTTCTCCTCCCAGGACGGCCTACTGTACGGCTCTTGTGTGTTGCTCCTGCATAATAAATGTGTTTTGCCCCGTCAGGTGCGACTAACAGTTGTAATGATCAAAAAATATTGTTTTTGCCAGCATATTATATAAGGGTAAATATGGATATATCTATATATATATCATATATATATATATATATATATATATATATATATATATATATATATATATATATATATATATATATCGATCTGCAGCTGTGATCATCTTCATCTACTCTCTAATTTATAGTTTATGGACATACATGAGTCATCGGTCTTAAGTTACAGCTAAGACAGCGTTCTAAAACGCTGTCTTAAAGGTAAAGTATGGGATGACCCTTAGAAATAGAATTAGTAGTAAATAGAAGAGATTGAACATAAAACTGTGGTCTTTATTTCAAGCATTAGAAATAGAATTAGAAGTCACTAATGAATCTGCCTGTCATAGTAACACAGGTAGAAGCCTGAGTAGATCTATAACCCTCTATGACAACATGAAGAGTGACTGATATCAGTCATAACTTGGCTTGTCTGCCATTGTTCGTGACAAAGGGGATTAAAATTCCAGTGTATAATTCCATTAACATTATACAAAACATTCTGAAACTTAGCGATTGCAATGTTGGCTAATATAAATATTTTAGACCTGAGTTCAAAATTCATTAAGTGTAACCCAGTTAGCTGTTTTATTATAAATGTTTTAATGAGTTGGAGGAGTTTTTTATTGGAAGTTAAGTATAAAACTAGCACATTGTGCGTGCTTGTGTACACACACACACACACACAAAAGGTATCTGTCGACAAGTACCGTTCACAAACGGTACCTAACATGGGGACAAGATGATGATGGGAAGTTTTGTGTGAGTATGTTAAGGACACAACAAGAGAGAGAAAGAGAGGGGATGAACTAGCAAGACTGCATCTAGTATTTTACCCTAAGTGCATCTGATATAGGTGAGATACATTATGAGAAACTTGTGGGTGTCGACGACCGTACAGTACTGAATTACGACGACCTTGTCGAAGTAAACAGTGAGGGAAGAATAACAGATGGGATATGGGAGAAACCAGTTCTCAGAATTGTAAATCGTGAAAGTATGAGAGAACTGCCTAATGGAGTGTAGTGGGAAGAGAATGGAAAGTCACTAGATGAGCTTACGTAGCACCCAGCCAGGTGCTACGAGGCACAAGAGCTTACGTAGCACCCAGCCAGGTGCTACGAGGCACGAGAGCTTACGTAGCACCCAGCCAGGTGCTACGAGGCACGAGAGCTTACGTAGCACCCAGCCAGGTGCTACGAGGCACAAGAGCTTACGTAGCACCCAGCCAGGTGCTACGAGGCACAAGAGCTTACGTAGCACCCAGCCAGGTGCTACGAGGCACAAGAGCTTACGTAGCACCCAGCCAGGTGCTACGAGGCACAAGAGCTTACGTAGCACCCAGCCAGGTGCTACGAGGCACAAGAGAACTTCATACACAGAAGAGAAAATTATAAAGGAAAAAGATGCAGAGAGGAAACAAATGTGGAAGAACATGAGAAAACTATCGGAAGTGAAGAAACTGAGATGAGAGCAAAAGAGCCAGAGAAGAGAATATGAGCGATAATTTAAGAATGACATAGCAAAGTCAATTCAAAGCTGATACTTTTTCAGTCACATCAAAAGAAAGACGACATTCAAAGAGCAAGTAATAAGAGTTAAGAAGGAAGGATGAGAGATCACGAGAAATGACAAAGCAGTCTGAAAGACATTGAAAAAGGTGTTGTCAGTGGAAATATTGGAAGCAGTGGAGAGTGGAAGAGAAAGGTGCACCAACAGGTACTGGACACCATACGCACAACAGGAAAGAGAGAAAAAATGTTTTGAGTGAGCTGGATATATCAAAGACAATGGAAACTGACAGTGTCACCATGTATTCTGAGAGAAGGAGCAGAAGCACTCTTTCAACTACTAGCTAAAATCTATATTAAGTTTATAGATATGAGACAATTGTCAGAGATCTGGAACATAGCAACTGTGATCCTAATATTTAAGAAAAAAGACAAACATGAAGCTTTAAACCACAGATTAGTATAATTTAAATGTATAATGTGTAAAGTAGTGGAAGAGATTATCAGGAGAGTGGTGAGGTATCTGAAGGGAAGTGATTTCATATAGATACTAGCAAGGGCTTTGAGACGGCAAAAATCTTGTTTCACAAACCTGTGGACTTGCATGACTATGTGACAGAAGTGAGGCAGGAGAGAGAGAGAGAGAGGGAATGGTGACCTGCATATTCTTGGATTGCAAGTATGTATTTTGATACTGTATCTCACGAGAGACTGAGACAGCCTTGCGGAGCAGGTAGGAATAACAGAGCATGCGCTACAGTGGATCAAAGAGTACTTTATGGGAAGGAAACAGTGGTTATCCGATAAGAAATGTCAGAATGGGGAAAGCTTAACAAGTGGCGTTCTGCAAGGATCAGTATTAAAAGCGGTACGGTTTCTGGTATATGTGAATGTTATAGCTGTAGAGATAGTGAGATGTATCTCTCTTTGCAGATGTAAAATAAACAGAGTAAAAAGCCGTGAGTAGGGGAGTCTATACATGGACCTGGACGAACTGCAGGATTGGCGAGGCTAGTGGCGACACCAACCAAACATTGACAAATACAAGGCTATTAAAACTGAAGAAGGGTCAAGAAGACCGTAAACTGAGGTGGTGAGAGGACTCCCAGTGGAACTTCGTAAACTGTGGTGGTGAGAGGACTCCCAGTGGAACTTCGTAAACTGAAGTGGTGAGAGGACTCCCAGTGGAACTTCGTAAACTGTGGTGGTGAGAGGACTCCCAGTGGAACTTCGTAAACTGAGGTGGTGAGAGGACTCCCAGTGGAACTTCGTAAACTGTGGTGGTGAGAGGACTCCCAGTGGAACTTCGTAAACTGTGGTGGTGAGAGGACTCCCAGTGGAACTTCGTAAACTGAGGTGGTGAGAGGACTCCCAGTGAAACTTCGCAAACTGAAGTGGTGAGAGGACTCCCAGTGGAACTTCGTAAACTGAGGTGGTGAGAGGACTCCCAGTGGAACTTCGTAAACTGAAGTGGTGAGAGGACTCCCAGTAGAACTTCGTAAACTGAGGTGGTGAGAGGACTCCCAGTGGAACTTCGTAAACTGAGGTGGTGAGAGGACTCCCAGTGGAACTTCGTAAACTGAGGTGGTGAGAGGACTCCCAGTGGAACTTCGTAAACTGAAGTGGTGAGAGGACTCCCAGTGGAACTTCGTAAACTGAGGTGGTGAGAGGACTCCCAGTGGAACTTCGTAAACTGAGGTGGTGAGAGGACTCCCAGTGGAACTTCATACATCAGAGGTATCAAGACCAGACGGAATATTACCGCGAATACTAGCAGAAGGAAATGAAGTACTGTGTAGGTCCTTCACTCAAGTCTCCACCAAATCGTTAATGTCAAAGTGCTAGATGACTGGAAGATGATACCGCATTTAATGTCAGTATTCAAGAACGGCAACAATCAGGTCGCCTGGAACTAGACTATTATCTGTTAGTAATGTAACATCAAAACTTGCTGGGAAAGACGTGAGTATCTTCAAAGTACTAAATTCCTGTTGGAACACCAGCATCGATTTAGAAATGGACGACTGTAGCCGGGTCACCATTTGGAGAAGACCCGGGCCGGACATACCGGCGAACCTACAAGAAGAAGAAAGACGACTGTACTTTGAAATACTTTAGGGTCTTATGATAAACTAAAAGAGGTTTGATAAAAATGAAAACAATAAGTAGATTGTTTATTGTTAAACGGTAAAAAGGTTTATAATTAAATAACGAGAGAGAGAGAGAGAGAGAGGAAACTTAGATTTGGAAGTCCTTAGATAAGCACAGGGAAAACGAATGCAGCACCCAAAAAATAGGCGAATTGGTGGAATCAGTAACTCTTGGAAAGGTGAAGATGAAAGAGGCAGCAGTTCACCTAGACGAAGTCACTGAACCTTCCCCTGGAGGGTAAGGCATGTATGAGCCTACTTCCTCAGTACCTTTAATCCTAGTAGGTAAAAGTTTCAGTTAAGTGGGAGGCACTATGTTTGACCAGGAATATTTTTGTGTTTTACGACGTGAATTAATTATGAGAAAATTTATATTCCTGCAGGTAGCTGCAGGTTTGATTTAGTGGTAAGAGTCGTGGAGAGAGTGAGAGAGAGAGAGAGAGTTAGCTAGCAAAACATCACAGCTTCTTGTTGAAGCCATAAGTAGACATATCTAGTGCCATTCTGCAATTTCTTAGAATTAACCTTCAAAAAACAGACCCTGTTTAGTTTCTAATTGAACCGTCACATCACAAGGATTCCCTTTTATGATGTGCCTGTATCACCCGCATAGTAAACACCATCTGCGAGTCCTGCGAGTACGCTGAATTCGTTCCAGCTTATACTTATGCAAGGGGAGAGAGAGACGATGCTTTGAGAATCTCCTGATCCTAGGCCTTTCGTGTATCCATATCCTCTTGCGCTACCGTTCACAGGATGGATATGGTGTCTACAATAAATTGTAGCCTCTTCGGTGACGGAGTCTAAATCTTGATAATTATCAGTTACCAGCTGTCGAAACGGACAAAATAACTTTGCAGATCAAACTTTTATTGGGAAAACGTTTCGCTCTTTGAGGACTATCCAATATGATGATCAACTCACATTTCCTCTAGTACTGTAGTTGAAACCTGCCAGCTAGCTGTTATAACTACCAGATAATGGTTAGAACTACAAGCTAGTTATTCTAACTAAAAGAACCATGAGATGATTGGCAGTGTTATGGGACAAGACGCGTATTCTCGATAAATGTCTTCATACCCGCATACGTGTGTTACTAGTCCGTGTTAATCAAGTTTGAGTTGCTGTTATTGGGAGTACCTGGGAAAGGCAGACGTCACAGGCCCTTCCACTGCACACTCATACTGCATTATATGCTTGTTGTAGACAAAAACAGTAAGTTGCACAACAGTAATAGGTTGCTTGTGCGTTGCAGACAAGGCTGTAGACAAAGTAAGTTGCACAACAGTAGACAAATTTGCATAACAATAAAAGCTTGCATGTTGCAGACAAATCTGTAAACAGAGCAAAAAAAAACTACTGGAATAATGTAAGCTTGATTTGCAACTGTGTTTTGTCGTAATACACACCCAAGACTATCTGAAGAAATAGTCCTGAGAACTATTTACTATCTCAGTTGAGAGCTGTCGACTATTATCTGCATCAGAGATTTTCAAACTCTTTTGAAGTTGCTGAACTAAAAGGTAAAAAAAAAAATTAATGATGACGGCAAATGGTTATAAAACACGGTTCGTGCCTCCTTATGAAAAATATTAACTAAAATTGTGAATTTTACAAAAAAAATACAATATGATTTTAGAATTTTACGTGGAAGAAAGAGATAATCTATTTTTACTGACTTATTAGAGAAGTTTAAAAAACTATATTTATTGTGGAATTCAAATTTTCGATGGAAAATAATTAAAAGTGAGTTGATTTAGAGTTATTGATGAGGTAATTTTAAAGGACATGCGTAATAATCCATATGTGTCATGTCATGTTCGCGAACACATAGATCATGTATCCCAAGCTTGTTGTGTGGTCTTAAAAAACTGTGCTGGCGCTGCTGTGACACTGTGCTGGAGCTGCTGTGACACTGTGCTGGCGCTGCTGTGACACTGAGCTGGCGCTGCTGTGACACTGTGTTGGCGCTGCTGTGACACTGAGCTGGCGCTGCTGTGACACTGTGCTGGCGCTGCTGTGACACTGTGCTGGCGCTGCTGTGACACTGAGCTGGCGCTGCTGTGACACTGTGCTGGCGCTGCTGTGACACTGTGTTGGCGCTGCTGTGACACTGAGCTGGACGATGATCAATACTGACTCTGTGTCATCACTGAAGCCTCTTGACTCACATAATGTCTCTAACAACATGATCATTGCAAAGCCACATATAGATACTCTGTAATCCGGAAAAAAAAGAATTAATGTAACTGTTAAGGATTCCATTGCACACTAGATTGCTCCTACATGATCAAGATGATTACGTTGGCTAAAAAAAATAGCCTGAAGAAAAATATAGAATGTAACTTTAGTGTATGTGTGTGTGTGTGCCTGTGTGTGTCTGTGTGTGTGTGTGTGCCTGTGTGTGTCTGTGTGTGTGTGTGTGTGTGTGCCTGTGTGTCTGTGTGTGTGTGTGTGTGCCTGTGTGTCTGTGTGTGTGTGCCTGTGTGTGTCTAGCCTTTAGAATATTAAGAGAGAAGTAAATAATGAAAGTGAATGTTATAGGGATTCAAATAAAGCCTGAGTATATATATCATCCACTGTAACATGAACATAGATAAGTATGTTTATGGAGCAACTTGCAGTGTGAACACACTGACTGATGTTGTAGTGGCCAGGCTCAGGCTTGGTCACAAGTACTTCTGGCAGTCTGGCAGACACACAGATGATGATCAAACTAAATGCAAAGTATGTGGCCAGTCCTGTGGTCACTGTCTTGAACACTATGTGCTTTATTATCCACTTGTTGAGGAATATAGAGATAGAGAGTTGTCGCAAGACTATAATAACCTATGTGATATGTCAAGATATCTTATTAAGGAAATTTAGATACCAGACATATTAAGCATATTTAACTAAGTTTGCTTACAACAGATAAGTGAACTTTAGATATAAATCCAGATGTACTCCTGTTAACCCTTTTGGGACCTAGTTCCTAAGCCTTTTGTTTATCCATATTCTCTTGTGCTACCCTCCACAGGATGGATATGAGGTGCACAATAAACTAGCCAGAGTGCACCTTCTGTCTGGCTGAAGTTACGTAGAAATGCACAAGGCTCTCTACCCCTCCTTCCACTCCCTCTGGCTCTCACACACGATCAGAAAAAATCTACTACTACTACAATAGGCTATTTAGTACCTTCCACATCTCCCTTTTTTTGGTGCACCGATTTGCTATTATAGTACACATGTACTGTACTGTGGAGAGAGGGAGGGAGAGAACGTATGGCAGAGTAAGAAGAGTGGCAGGGATTATAAGGAGGGGGAAAAGTAGAGATGGGGAGGAAGTGTGGGGACGGAGGGAAGAAATGGGGAGGAAGTGTTAGGGTGGATGGGGAGAGCCGGGTATGGAGTGTGATGGTGGAGGGGATTTGAGGAGGGGAAAGAGGGGAAAGGTGCAGGGGTGGATTGTCTCAGGTGATGTGGTGGGTGAAAGCTTAATTACGAACCTGTCTACCTGGCGACCTTATCTCTCTCACACTCTCCCTCTTGTCCCTCCCTTCGTAAGTGAGAGCGAGGGAGAGAGACCGTTATTTTCTGGTCGTCACTTCCACCTATATATATATATATATATATATATATATATATATATATATATATATATATATATATATAATATATTGTCGTGCCGAATAGGTAAAAGTTAGGATTTTTGCTTAAATAGCCAAAATTTAAAATTTAATTTAAAAATTTTAAATTAAATCTTCTCTATTTTTTTTTCTCTTATACGTTAAAAGATTTTTTTCATTTATGTTAATGTAAAAATTAATAATTTTGTACCAAAAAAAAATTAGAAAACTTACCTAACCTCATTATAACAAGCGCAATTTAATTTAGCCTAATCCAACTAAATATATTTTAGATAAGTTTACAATAATTTAATAATAAATAAATACAATGAAATATATTTTTTTCGTTAGGTTCAGAAGGATTTTTGCGAAATTATTGCATACACAAATTTTCGCTTGCAAGCCGGAGAATGATCAATAAAATATACACAAGGTGTTAACTTGTTAAATAACTATATATTGATGTCAACAAACTTACCTTCAAGTATTTACACTAGGTACAGTGGATTTAACAAATACCATAATAAGAGTACGTTTGATGAGAAAAAGAGCGTATGAGAACTCTCACGATCTACGGTTTAGACACCCATACAGAGGACAGAGTCTCTGGTATTGACCATCCTGAGTCTTGCGAGGAGCTGGAGCTCCAAGGAGACCTCTACATGCGAGGTAACCTGTCCTGGGGTTCTTCCCTCTCACCCTGACTGGCAATCCTCCAGCACAAGTTGGTAGTTACCTTATATCCAAATGGTTCACTCGTCTGAACAAGCAATGAGCTAACATCCTTAAAGCTGGTTATTAATGGTATATGTGAATGTAGTTACTTGTGATGCACGTCTGATGTAATAATGTACTCGGCATATGCCATTCCACCCCAGAGCACTTATATTTGTGTCCCATCAGCATCCATCAGATGGATAGTATGCTACTATGGCATAAATAAACTAGCTAATGGGGCCATCTTACTTCTCCATCATCCTTCCCTACTGTTAGTATTCGGCAAAATATGTCACATTAAAGGTTAAATTTCTTAAGGACCAACCCACGACAGTCAGTAAGGCTGGTAGTGTAGGTGCAAGAGACTGAGGCTGGAGCAATGCGTCTCTTCACTAGCCTTAAGCTCTTCTTTTCCCTTACCATAGTATGGGAAAGGAAGAGCTCAAGGCTAAGATTAGAGTTGTAGGCTCCAGACTAGAGCATTAAGTGTTTTTATTTCACATGGAGTTTAGGCTGGTAAGTGGATTGTGGCTGCTGAGACCTGCATCACAGAGAGAGGATGACACGTAAATATGAAAGCACTCCAGCACCATAGCCAGAACCAGGACTTCTTTCTCTATAGCCGAGCATGCCCGTTAGTGTGGCTTAATTTTCGCAAGAGTAGTAGGCCACCGGATGGAAGACTTCCTCACCAGAAACTTGAAGAAGAGATACGTCAATTCCCATATCATCCCGCCTGCAAAGAAAAAGGTTTTGAACAATCTGGCGTATTAATCAGCCTGACCATACAGATTTAGATTTCCTGCTATAAAATCCTACTATGCTAAAGAATCTTTGGAGTGACTTCCTATCATGAGGAACATGGTAATTCTGAATGGCTAGAATATGGACATTTTTAAATGCTGTATTTCCTTGTGCCACTATATAACCTAGAAAAGATGACGGGAGAGCTACCAAGTGACTTGCTGATGTTTACAGTTAATAATATTTTCTTAATCTTTCGAAAAGTTCTCTTGGTCGATGGACATGTTCGTCCCAGGTGCCAGAAACGACCATTAAGTCATCTATGTATGCTTTTTTTTTTTCTTTTAACCTCTTAATGGATAAAATTTGAAAGGTGGTTAGATGCATTGCATGTACTAAAATGGGTTACAGTGTATTGGTAATGGCCTCCTGGGACTACAGAAGCTGCAATCTTCTTCAGCCTATCACTTAAGGGAACTTGATAGTATCCCTTAAGCAAGTCAGGAGACATACTTAGCTCTACCGGCAATGTCAACAATCCATGTGTGGAAGTGGGAAGCCATCAGGCACTGACGTTCACTTTCCTGTAATTCATACACATCTGCGCTCCGCTGTCTGGTTTCCTCAGTAATATGCAAGGCGAAGCCGATGGTGGACTTGTGGACTCTTCCACTAAGCTGTTCTCTACTAGAAAGTTAATGTGTTGCAGTTGTTTTAGCTCTTATGGATATGTTCGGTAAGGAGATAATATGATTGGTTTAGCAGCGACCATATCCACATCATGAAAGCCAAGGTTTCATTCCATAGAAACATCTGAAAAGATGTCAGGGCGCTTTTGAAGTAGGGCCATAATATCGATCATTTGTGCCGCAGTTATGCCGGATATCAGTGGTCGTGGATCGTCCAACAGTTGGGGAGTGGAGTTGGCTCACTACCATTCCACTGATCTCTTATAATGCATCCGGCTCCGCACTAGTGTCTGTGGAAACAGAGGAAGATTTGGTCACTGGAGAGTGAGGTTCATGAAACTTTTTTTTTTAATTTGGTGTAAGTGGTAAATCTTACCACCTGAAGAGTTGTCCAGTAGAGCAACTACATAATTAAGGTTAGACTTGGAAAGAAATGGATAAAGACAAATGGAATATAATTCGATCCCTTTATTGACTACGTTTCGTCCACAGTGGACTTCTATCAAGTCACAAACAGATCTGTTTGTGACTTGAACCTACTGTGTGGGTGATACCTTATCAACGAAGGATGGCATTATACTGATTTTGTCATTATCTACAGTAAGATAAGACTTCTCTACCTCCATAGGGCCAACAGTGTGTGTGAATAGATTTACAAAGTGTCTTCAGACCTTGAAGTTAGACCCCTTGGTCACTATACAGAGCGTGGGAGGCCAACCTGAGCAGTGAATCTTACAAGGGTCTTACCTGGTATACCTTGAAAATAGCCTTGGTGTTAATGGTGTGCATGGTCACCGCCTCGGGGTATCTACTTACCTTGTATAACATGGTAAAAAATAAACTGCTTACCCGACTTCGGTAAAGGTCCTACACAATGTGTAATATGTTCATAAGGTTTCCTTTCTGCTGGTATAGAGGACGATGGCGCAGGTTTAATGATGTCCCACCGGATGACAGTCATGGCTGGCTTAAATGTATTTGTTACATCACATCTCTAGCCTGGCCAGTAAGTGTTTAGCTGTTCTGTAAATCAGCCTAACGTCTGATTCCCTCGAGGTACGGTCAACATTCTCACCAGATTTTCCCCTTGGACGCTCCAGTTGCAGCCATAGGCGGAACTTGTTCTGTTGTCGAGCTTTCATTGTTTAATATACGATCAGGACACAATCTGAAAGAGATAGATGACATTTTTATTAACTAATAATAATAATATTGCATACTTCATAGGAACTTTCCCTGATACTAAATATCCTCTGTAATGCTAGGAATCTACGTAAATTTTACGAGACATAAATTAGTGCCTCACCCTACTCTTCCAGTAGTAGTTTAGTTGAGATGGGTGTTTTGTGAGGCGGGATGGACCTCGTCTTTCAACAAGGAACAGTAAGCACCAGCATCCCCAAAGGTGATAACAGTCACAAATTGGTCTGATTCATTTAATACCACTCGACTCTTACTGTAAGATGGGGCTATGCGCTCAACACATCCTGGGTAACGGAAATGTCTACTGCAGGAGATGGATGGTAGATGGATTTACCTCTGTTCTCAGATTTACCATTACCTGAAGACTGCCTCTGAAACAGTGATACCATGACCAAGGTTGTAGTAGTACCGACACTTTAATGTTCTGATGCCTTACAGTTGACGGCACTTAACCTGTTCCTTGTAGAAACAGATAACTTTACCATGCCTGAAGAAATTCTCCAAAACATCGAAAGTGTTGGTATGCATAAATACCATTCACTATCTCAAATTCTCTTGACACTCGTTCATAACGAGATGTCGTGCTAGTGACGTATGTAGTCGGAAGAGCTAAAGAAGAAACGGAGACGCTGTTTTGAGGCTGGAGAAGGGATGAACGGCACGACACATACCTAGGCTTTCAACACACCTGTTAAATGTAGTGTGACTCCCCAAGACACACTTAAGGGTCTGACGCTCTTATTTTCTGAGTGTACTCGGGGAGTTTCGTCTCTCTGACTGCTCGTCTACGTGTAATTGTCTTGTGTGGGAGAGACAGAGAAACATTTAACCGTATCACAACGCAGAATTAAAGAGAGAGAGGAGGGTAATAAAGAGTGGAGATACGAGAATGAAAGAGGCGGAGACAATAGCATGAGATGTGAGAGACACAGAGAAAAAATTAAACTTTATCACAAGATGAAATTAAAGACAGAAAGTAGGGAAATAAACAGTGAAAGAGAGAGAGAGAGAGAGAGAGGCTCAAAGAGCAAGTTTAAATAGAAAGAAGAAAATTGTATATAATTCACGGTACATTTAAGCAATTTTTATTTCAACTAAGTACAATTCCTCTCTGATTTTTCTTTTGTCACTGAAATATATTGTTTCAGGCATGACGCGAGTGCTTGTGGTCCCCGAGGAAGAGGGATTTGTGTGTGTGTGCGTGCGTGCGTGTGTGGGTGTGGGTGTGTGTGTGTGTGCGTGCGTGTGTGTGTGTGTGTGTGTGTGTGTTAGTTACCATTTTGTCCTAGGCACATGTCGATTAGACACTAGGCCTGTTGTATGTATGTGTGTGTGTGTGTGTGTGTGTGTGTGTGTGTGTGTAAGGAAACACTTCGAAATGTTTCCGCCCCGCCGTGAAGCGAACCCGGGCCCTCCGTGTTTGAAGCGAGAGCTTTAGCCACCAGGGCTGTGTGTGTGTACTCCTATTTGTACTCACCTATTTGTGGTTGCAGGGGTCGATTCATAGCTCCTGGCCCCGCCTCTTCACTGATTGCTACTAGGTCATCTCTCTCCCTGCTCCATGAGCTTTATCAAACCTTGTCTTAAAACTATGTATGGTTCCTGCCTCCACTACGTCACTTTCTATGTTATTCCACTTCCTGACAACTCTATGACTGAAGAAATACTTCCTAACATCTCTTTGACTCATAGGAGTCTTCAACTTCCAATTGTGACCCCTTGTTTCTGTGTCCCCTCTCTGGAACATCTTGTCTCTGTCCACCTTATCTATTCCTCGCAGTATTTTATATGTCGTTATCATGTCTCCCCTAACCCTCCTGTCCTGTAGTGTCGTCAGGCCGATTTCCCTTAACCTTTCTTCGTAGGACAATCCCCTTAGCTCTGGGACTAGTCTTGTTGCAAACCTTTGCACTTTCTCTAATTTTTTGACGTGCTTGACCAGGTGTTGGTTCCAAACTGGTGCTGCATACTCCAGTATGGGCCTGACGTATATGGTGTACAGAGTCTTGAACGATTCCTTAGTGAGGTATTGGAACACTATTCTTAGGTTTGCCAGACGCCCGTATGCTGCAGCAGTTATCTGATTGATGTGTACCTCAGAAGATGTGCTCGGTATTATACTCACCCCAAGATCTTTTTCCTTGAGTGAGGTTTGCAGTCTTTGGCCACCTAGACTATACTCTGTCTGCGGTCTTCTTTGCCCTTCCCCGTTCTTCAAGGAGCCAGTTACTGGACCAGGCTTGTAGCCTGTCCAGGTCTCTTTGTAGTCCTGCCTGATCCTCGACTGATTTAATTCTTCTCATCAACT